>JALNQF010000095.1:0-170461 GCA_028456385.1 Ophiosphaerella korrae | reverse complement strand
ATCACTTGCACCTCTAGCTCTTCCGCTGCATCCCACCGCCCTTGATTCCGGTAAGTCGACGCTAGATTGGCCATGCTGGCCAGCGTGTCTGGATGGTCCGCTCCCAGCTTCTTCTTGCTCATCTCCATCACTTGCACCTCTAGCTCTTCTGTTGCATCCCATCGACCCATGAGACGATACGCATGGCCTACCATTGCCATGCTCGAGAGCGTATCCATATGATCTTGACCTAGTATCTTCTTCCTCGTCCTCATCGACTGTAGTGACATCGCCTCTGCTTCAACCCCGTTTCCTATTTGCCAAGCATACCATGCCGCCTTGTATAGTAGTGAAGCCCAGTCTCTTAGCGAATCTTCCCTCTCTAGCCGCTGTGCTGCAGCAGACTTGGCGTGCGGGAACAGCGCCTGACACACGGCCCAGTTCTCGTAGTCTCCCGTCGGAAAGGCGGCGCAAAGGTTGCTGACAAAACGCTGCTTCCACTGCTCAAGCTGATTGTGAACTTCCAGCCATTTCCGCGTCGCTAGTTGCACCAGCCCATGCATTTCGAAGGTTGCGTCGTCTGCATTCACTGATATGAACGAGTAGTCGCGCAGCGTCAGGACATCGTCTTCAAACCTACCATCGCTCGCGCTAGATTGCGACGCGCTGTCTTCGTCCTCCCAGACCTGATAGTTGCTGTCGCGCTCGTTCTGATCTTGCCGGGCGGTTTCCTCTTCTGGATGATCCCGAAGCAGAGTATCCGGAATGCCTTGACGGTCGTAGAAGCTCATCAGCGCCAGCAGGTCGCCCGCCGATGGCCTGGTCTGGCGGATGTAGTCAAAAGATATCTGCCATGTTATGATGATCGAGTTCTTTGCCTCCCAGTCTCGACGAAGCTGTCCTCCCTCATAGTCAAGAAGAGTCGTTCTTTTGCGGTCGTTCCTTCGGAAATCTCCGAGGTACTGCTGCACAGAGCAACGTGGCCGTCGCCGCGAGATGTATGCTGCTGCTTGGACCATGGCAAGCGGCATATACTCTAGCTCGGCTGCAAGCTCGGTAACCTCCTCGCTGTTCTCCTGCTGCCCTAGCTTTTTTTGTAATAATGCCAGCGCATCCCTCTTCTCCATCGGCTCAACTGCAATAATGTCGCGCTGCTCAACTAGCTGCAGCGCCGCATTCTTGCTGCGCGTCGTGATCAGAACCGATCCGTTCTGGCGTCGCGGAACGTAGTTTATGAGTGGCTGCGAGCTTTTACCCTTTATGCTGCTCGTCTCCCCATCACGGCCAGCGCTTCGAGCCTCTAGCAAGAAGCCAGCATCGTCGACATTGTCGAGGATAAGAAACCATGTCCTCTTTCCTTCATCTTGCAGCCAGTCGTGCACGAGCTGAAATATGTCCGCCCTGGGATTCTGCCGCCCAGGCACCTTGACGCAGTTTGCAATATCGCGATAGCTCTGCTCAAGCCGCGCCGCGTTGCTCGCGTGAACCCAGAACACCCACTTCTCGGGCGATTGCTCTCGGATCTGGTATGCTAGTTCGATGGCAAGCTGTGATTTGCTTTACAATGTTAGTTGTCCGTTGCGGCCGACGTGTCCATACTCACCCGACGCCGCCCAGCCCGACGAGCGCGGTCCGCGAGCCCGGTGCAGCGCATTTAGCTTCGATCTGATCGAATATCTCCCTCTTGACGAAGTCGGTGTCGCGACCGAACGGGATCACAGTCGACGGGCGTGGTGGAGTCTCGGGTCGTTCTGGGTGGGGCGACTGTTAGCGCTTGGTCGGAGCCTGTGGATCCTCAGACCTCCCGCGACGTACCGGGTGAAAGTTGGAACGTGGTATTGACCGAGCCGTGGACGATGCCGGCCTGGACGCTGCGGTTCGCATCGCCAAAGGAGATAGCAGAAGACATGGTGCTGTCGCAGCGGAGTATGCATCAGCGACGGTTTCTGCGGCGAAGCGCCAGCTGGTCCTCAGCCTGGTCCTCAGCCTGGTCCTCAGCCTGGTCCTCAGCCTGGTCCTCAGCCTGGTCCTCAGCCTGGTCCTCAGCCTGGCCCTCAGCCTGGCCCTCAGCCTGGCATGCTCGCCCCCCCAAAGCGACAGGCCAGACGTAGCACCAAAACAGCACAAAGTGCACGGCTGAGCCTGGTACCAAGACGCTAGTCCATTCTTGATTGTACGCTGCGCTTCTCAATCACCACCATCAGTCCTTTTCTTAACTTTGGGACGCAACAAGATGCGTCATACTTCTCTTTAGGAGTATTCAGGCCGGTGTATGCCCCACAGTCTTGCGATTAAACTTACTCCCCAACCAGCTTTACTTCTCGTAAGGCACTCTTGCGCCGTCTCGCAGTCAGATGCGATTCTTCGGTGTAACTCCGCGTTCCATCTCTTTGTATGCTTGCTGAGCTCAATAGCCTAGGACCGATATGGCCAGCGGGAGAGCGAGCCTCCGTCTGATCTCTTCGGCTAGCCTGCCGCGTCTGAACGTTTGAACCGCTTGCCCGTTAAGCTCTGACTGAACGACGGCTCGACTCAACGCTCTTGGAGCTTAAGCTTCATATTCTGGAAAAATAGGCCAATCACCAAAAGATGCAAACCGCACAACTTGATACCCCAGAGGCCATTGAAACAGTGTTTGAGGTCCCATATGGAAGCGACATTTCAAGAAATGCGCAGTTTACACGCCTGCCACCACCCCGGTACCTGCTCTACAGGCCTTGTAAGATTCTCAACTCTTCTTCAAACTATGACGCTGGCATCTCACAAGTACCTATAAGTGGAGCATTGCACTGTCGCGGGAAGCCATGGAATCACCCTTCACAGACAGCGTAATCGAACAAACAGTAGGCTCAAGTGTTGACTATAATATTGTCTGGCAGAATAAAACGGGAAGCGTGAGCTGCTTACAAGAACCGTCAAGTAAGCCCACTCTTCGGAGGAAAGGGAGATACTCTCCAGGTAACAAATGTAGGGTTGTTCATGCAGAGTCCCCACGACGACTGGGGTTTCTATTCATTTGTAGTTTGCGCCACCCGCGATGGTGATAATACTAGGATGCTCAAAAGTCTCATGGTTTATTCGGAACCTTATATTTCCGAGCTATACCGCTCATTTTAGATTATATCCCGTACAAGTGGAAAATAACCGATCTTCCAATGGTTGTCGTACCACTGGCGATCCTTCGGCATCAAGTTCAGCAAACGTCCCGAAGGCTTGCTGATCTGATACGGCAAGTAGAAGAAGTGGAGTCCACTGTAGCTGCCGGTTCCCAGACAGCTGATTTTAGCGACCTCGTCCAGAAACTGCATTCTTGCAACACCAACTTCATCAAACTTGAGAGACGATGGCACTTCCAGGACAAACTTGCGTCTTCTATCCAAGACTTCATCAATGTGTATAAGCGTCCTATGATGCGTGCACAGAATATCGAATTTCAGGGGTGTAACTTTGCAAGCTCGTCAACTTTCAGCTTCGTGAATGAGGGCCAAGAAGAGACTGTAACTGCCGGCGATTTCCAGGACGATACATACTTCAAGAAAATAGACAGCGATTCCACCTTGCAAGGCAAACTCAGTCGTGCGTCAAAGTACGATCTTAGCGTGCTTCCCAGGCGCATCTCAAACCAGTTCACGGCGGTAAGACCGCCTTTGGGCCCGCTACGCGCAGAGTTCTTCGTTACTAAACTATTTGCAAGATATACAACCTCATTGCTCAGCGTGATACAAAGGCAACTATCGACTTAGCCGGGGACTCCGACAAAATTGCACAAGCAGCCCTGCGAGGGAGCTCCTCTATGAAAACAGTCGCAGCCATGACGCTCATATCCCTCCCAGGGACCTCCATATGTGTAAGAAACCATCTCTTTCCCCATAGTCAGTTATATTTCAAACTTCCCGCCAGGTGCACTAAAGTGGCTAACTTGGCTGCATCAAAATCTTTTTTCAGCATGTCATTCTTTAGCTAGTATGCTGGTCCCGGTGAGAGTATTATCTCATTTCTGTAGGCCTGCTTCGCGGCAGTTGTACCGTTGACAGCTTTGGTAATCCTGGCCTGGATCTTTGGCACGAGAAGGAGCAGGAAGGAAGTCGGAAAATGGACGTTGAAGCGGAGGGAATCTCTACTTCTGACGTTCGAGAAAAAAAAGTCAAACGATAAGCTGATAATATGGACCTACTACAAAGCTGGCAGGACTGTTACCTAATAAACAAAATAGCAAGTGCCATTAGTATTATATTCGCCACTTCATAAGGGTGGGTCGGCCATCTTCCCTGCTAGTGGTGGCAACGTCACACCTCGACTAACATAGAAGTACTAACTTCCTGTGTAGTCTGAAGACGCTCGCATGCTGAGTCCTTGTGCCAAAACTAACGGGTGCCCAAACAAGTGCCGGAAACTAAGCGTCAGAACATCTGTCACCCATTTCCAACAACAGTCTTCAGTGTAAACCCAATTTGTCGTGCGATCATGTGGCGCAATGTTGATATCCTGCAACCAGAACGATAGAAATGCTATCCTGGCCAGAAAGTACGCAACCTGCGTCGGTACCAGGAGATGTATTTCAACAAGCAACGGAGACATGAAGGGGAGCAATGCGGACGCAAAGTCTCACCCATGGCTACCGTTGCTTTTATCCTCACGCCTGTCCCAAGCCCGGACCAGTATTATGATGGCATGTAAAAAAAAGAGAGATTGATGCTCCAGAGAAACGTTACAGCCCCCCGCCTCTCCCACAACAGTGTGCGCTATCACCGCCGTTCACTATATCAAGGAGGTTATTTCTACTATTCGTCATCGATACATTGGCTGCTGGGGAGTATTTGAGTTCTATAGAGCCGGTTCCCTGGGTTCAATTAACTAGAGTAAGGATCCGGCTAGGGCGAGGTTGAAACAGTGGCAAAGGCACGGCTTTGGATGCTGTCGGTTTTAGTTGTATCATCTGATCCGATTGGATCCTTGCCGTAGCTGTCCTTTGTGGACCCTTCTGACACAAGCGGAGGTCTATCATCAGAGTCGGTTGGCGGGACCGCCGCCGCTCCCCAGCAGTCGACATCACTCCTGTTTTCTCTACGCGGCTCGCCCCTCATACCCTCGGCCTTAAAATCGCCGTCGGTGTTTGTAGCGTTAGTAATTGTTGAGAACTCTGCATCTTGAGGGGCACTTTCTCCGCCTAACTGAGGGGCCTGGTTCTGCTGGAAGTGGAGGATTAACCATCTCCTCTGTTTGCGAAAATTCAGGCTCTGGCTCGCTCTGGTTCGGTGTTTCTGGCGCAAGAGGTGGAGAGCTGGGTGCTTGTAGCGACTCGGCTGGTAGTAGCTGTGGTAGTAGCGGTGGTGGTGATAGTGGTTGGGGTGGGGGTGGTTCAGGCATAGGTCACATATGCATCGTGATGGACCAACCAAGCTGAACCATCACGTCCCATACCTGGGGTAAGATGATCTTGCCATCAGGACTGACAAGATCGTAGTGCCCTTCATGCACGTGTGGCCCGATCACATCGACGTCGAGGAAGGCGTGCTTGATTAACTTTTCCATTCCCTGGGAATGACGTTAGTGGGGCATTCATAGAAAAGCAGATTGTTATGACACACTGTCCATGGCCTGCACAGATGCCATGGGAAGCTGAGCTTCCGGCCGACAGGGTCTTTGAACCTGATTGGCGATTTTGGCGATTTTGGCGATTTTGGCGACTCCCGTTCGCGACAGATTGCATCTAGCAGCTTTACAAATTGGTGATGATCGGTCGTGTTGAGTTGATATTCTCCCATTGAGATTAGAGTTCGGAGGAACGCAGACAGCTCTTTGACCTTCTCTGCCCTGCTGGGCTGGTTCGATATCATAGATCTCAGTTCCTCTAGCGAAAACGAAGATAAAGAGAATATCGTCGAAAAGGAGAAATGTTCTGAGCTCTGTTCCCCATGTTCTTCGCGGGGCGAGGCCGTGGTTTCTTCAAGAATACCTTCCTCACTTCCAATGCCAGAGCCAATAGATCCAGAAGTGCTGCTATGAGTTTGTTTTGAGAACTTCTTTCCGGGAGGAGCTGACTACGAGGTCTCATTCATCCTTAGCATGAAGCGCGGATCGTTGGTTTCTGTATTAGTAGTCGGAATGTTTTGTTCTACGCCGTTCAGGTTATCGCGTAGTAATGCTATTCGTATCACTTGAACATATTAGGTTAGTTTCTGTAAGATAGGTCAAAGAAATCAACCTCGCGTACAAATTCGCAGCCGCCAACGGTACCCCAAGTGTCGACAATCTTGCGTGCAATGTCTCCCTTAGTTTCTTCATGTCCTCCGCTTTGAATAGCGTCTAGCCAACCTTTCCCAGGCCATGCGCAAAGCCCGACGACTCGAGACCACCAAGCCTCCGATCGCACTTCTTCGTCCTGTGCAAAAAAGACTGGATGATATCCATCGATCCCATGATAATACATGATGCGGATTCGAAAGCAGCGCATGAGAAATTCTTGTTCGATCCCAAACAACTCACCCGGATTAAGACTTGCTGAACACCTCCTAGCTCGTTAATTGCGGCTCGATAATCATCGCCAGCATCTTGGCTGCCGTATAGAGCTTTGATTAGACGATACGTCAAGTTTGCCGCACCGATAAGATCACCCACAGAGAATCCGAATGACAAGGTGGGGAGATTGGGCAATGTTACAACCCAACTCCAAGCTACGAGCGAAAGCAATGTGAAGTGACTTAGGGAGAGCGAAGTATGAGCCTCCACGGGAGCACTCAGCCTTACGAACATGTCAGCCTTGCTGCCCACGCAAAATCCGCATTTACGAACATCAGCATCACCAGACGCAAAAGGTTTTGTGCGCGAACATTTGCGAGAACTGCGCAGAGGGTATCTGGCGTTTTTTTTTTGATAGCTCGGCATTATAAAGTCTACGGCCTATTATGCTCATATCCTTACCTGGCGCTCTGACAGTCGATCTCTCTCTCTACTAGAGTTCGCTTGCGGGCCAGCGTGTAAGCATTCAAACTACTCAGAAAGTAGGTACCTCTATGTTAGTCGAGGCGTCACATCGAGGACGGCCAACCCGCACCGGCTATATGTTGTAAGGTGGCGAATCTATAAGAGGTGAGCTAATTAACGGACCGCCAGAGAGATGGCCAAGTTTGATCACAAGGTTGTAGAGCTTCCGTCGGCCCACTTACCTAGACTTTGCACAGCTACAGGCATAACAGCCACAACCTTTATTCCGTTAGACTAAGTTGCGATCATGTTATAATCTTATGCTAGTTAGCCAAAGTTGGCAATATTCTAATCAGAGGTACTGACTAGAGTACCGACCCTACACAAATCAAGCGCGCCTCGCAGCCCTACGGCTAATTATTACTTCTCAGTAGTGCTGTAGGGTTCTCTGAATTCGAGAGAGTCGCTTGAGAGGTTGCAAGAGTAATGTAAGCTTGGTTGTAATCTTGTGGCGCAGACGGCCGGTCATTACTCGACAGGAGGCTCTTCGCACTTCAACGCAAGCGTAGCTTTTTAGTAAGCAGCGTTGTAACACCAAAGAAATAGTCTTATAATCTGACTTGAGTTCAGTATGGTCGAATTCAGGATATAGGGAGAAGTTCTATTGCTTCAAAGTCAAAAGTACCTATAGTTTGCTCCGCCACGGCGGTTGTTCTGTTACGCGTGGATGCACATTACATTATGTTCAAAACTTTTCATTCCCTATCAATATCCCAACGCTAGACATACATCATGATTCATTACCGCGAACACATCCTACCGCCCAACACTACTCCCCCCCCAACTACTTGGTGTCATGCTACTAATCTTACTACTAATCGCGCTCCCACTCCACCAACTCCCTCCACCACCGCCCCAGCCGCGCCCAAACTTTCTCCTCCCACCACCCAGCCCCGTCCGCCCCTTCTTCTCTTCCATACGATCCTCCCACTTGAGCTTTGTTTCCATGACGGCGTGGATCCACTGGATGACGAGGAAAGTGGTGGAGCCGATGGCGCGGAAGAAGGCGAGGCCTGCGACGGCCCAGAGGATGAAGGTGAGGTAGAAGTTGTTTGTGACTTTGCGGTTGCCGTAGGCCTCGGAGATGGACATGGCGAGGATGGCGTTGCTGATGAGCCAGATGACGACCATGTAGGTGCGGACGGCGCGGTAGTAGTCTTCTTGCTGTTGTGATTCTGAGATGGGCGGAGTGGGCACTTCGACGCGGTCGCGGAGGTTGCGGAGGGCTTCGTCGTAGCCTGAGTCGATGTCGAGTTGTTCACTGGGCATTTCGAGTTCGACCACGTTCTTAGTTTTGGCTTTGGCATCGCCGAGATCGGTTTTTGCCACGTTGTCGCCTTTGGTTCCCCAGGTGATGTCGTGCGTATTACAGAAGGCGTAGACTTGGAGGGTGGCAATGTACGAGGGGAGGAGGGCGAAGTATTGAGCGCTGGATGTGAACATGTGCCAGGGGTCGAGGTACATGAAAGACATGAGGAAGTAAAGGCCAATGGTTGTTGCGGTCGAGATGATGAGGTTGGTGAAGACGTTATTGCCGATAGTCTTCTCCGCCTTTGGATCTTTGAGCTGCACTATGACGATGTAGAAGGATGCGAACGTCGTGTATGCCATGATGACTCCATACATAATCATACTCCAGAAAAACATCTTCTTTGCACCTTGCGGTCGGTTGCCCATGGAGAGAATGAATTGCATGCAGATGAGTAGCGTGCATGTATACCGCAGGATATAGAAGATGTATTTTCCAATGTGATGCCCAAAAGGATCCAGCTGAGGGTCAGCCAGCGAGCCAGCAACGAAATAGAAGGTGAGGTAGAAGTTGGCGAGTGAGAAGTATGTGAAGAGGAGCTGCACAAACTGATAAACGAATTCAATGTGGAGCAAGATCTTGCGCCAAATAGTGTGGTCAGTGGCCCAAACTTGCTTGAAATGAAGCAACGAGTATACAGCTGCGAAAAAGGCACCATTTAGCCAACGCCGTCGTTGGGAAATGAATTCAGGGACAGCATCTATGAGATATCAGTCTTGTAAAAATCGTCAACCAATTGAGTGACTTACCAGGCACATCAGTTTCTCCTGTCGCAGCCTTGACATACTTCAAGACCCACTGTTCACTGCGCTTCGCCACAAGCTCCCAACATAAAATACGATCCTCTGCTAGATACATGTTCGCGGTAAACACATCTGCATCTTGCCCGTGAAGCGTCTCTCCCTTGAAGTACTGACTCAACGGACCGTGGCCGGTGTGGTCGTTTTGCAGAGCAAGGTATCGATACGCTGACAATGCACCGGGCAGCACAGTGATATATCCAAACACCGACTCCAGCGGCTTGTCAAGAATGTTCGACATCTTGTACTCGAAATTCTGCGACGCAACAAGCGGGTTAAGAAGCCCAAGCCAGGCCTTGCCCTTGCCGGCTTTGATCTCGCCTGCAGCACCGGCCACTGACGAATCCGTGTCGAAAGCCTTCCACAGATGATAGAGCGCCTTTGGGCCAGGTTTCGTTCCGACATCGAGCAGAATGCAGACGTTAGGATTTAAGGCTCGGCCGAATGCGTTGAAAAACCAGCGATGGGAGTTTAGTTTTTTCTGGTTACGCTCCTTGAGGCAGAAGATCATCTGGCAGGGGACGATACCCTTTTCTGCGCCCTTGAACTTCAAGTCGGCATCCAGCGAGACTTGGGTTGTGTACTCGTAAACGTGAGCAGTGACTTCCTTTTGGTTGACGTGGTTCTTTGCGATGCCTTCTTGGAAGCAGCCCATGGCGGCGATGGCATCTAGTGTTCGAGGGTGCACCTTTCCTCGACCATCGGAAATAATGCATACGACAATCTTTTGCCATCCATCTTTACCCCATGTCCGCGACTTCATGCGCGAGCAAAAGTGGCTGATGTTCTGCATGACACCGTGCATGGTTCTCGTAAAGTCAATTTCGTTCTCGTTGTACATGGTGATACAGATGAACAGCTCTGTCTCGCGGGCATTGCCGATGTTTTGTCGCAGCTTGTAACCTCGATCTACAAAGTCATCTGGGTCGCAGGTCACGGCCGTGTATCGCATGTGAGTAAACTCAACATCGTTGCGGCGTGGAAGAAAACTATAGAGGATGGTTGGAATTTTGCACTCTAGAATGAGTTCACCGTTGATCAAGCGAACTTCTTTCTTGGTCATGACGGCTTCTCGCGCACCACGGCGTGTCTGAGCGCCGTCTGGAGCAGGCCCATAATGTTCGACCTTCTCGTCTATATCGTCGGTTGTGGTGTATACATCGGTGTATGTATCATCAGACATGTATGATGCGCGCGAGTGCAAGTCTGGTCTGTCGTCTCCCGCCTCTGTGAATGGGTCGTCGTCAATCGGGATAGAAGTCATGTCGGTCATGTCCATGGTGGCTTCCGAGTCGCGAGATACAGGCCGCGCACCACCAGAGAATAGTGGCGCAGGAGGCAGTGGCCGCTTAGGGCTGCCTGGCCGTCCACCACCATATCTTGAGGAGGGAGTGCCTGGTCGGGGACTGCCGTTCAGGTCTGCGGGCTCATAGGAGACGGACGAGGCTGGTGGTCTCGCATAGTCAACTGATGTGCGTGTAGGTGAGTAGGGCCTGCCAGGCGTGTGTCGGTCGGGTGACAAGGGCCGCCGATATGGGACGTAGGAGGGCGAGTCTTCCGAAGGTGGTGGCATATTGGGAGCGGTATCCAGCACCGACGGGGTTCGTGATAATGAAGAGGTTGAGGGATGGTATCCATGTGACATTTGGTTTTGCCTGTGTGTGTGATACATTGGTAAGCTTGGGTTCTGTCGCAGGCGCACCGACTTTGTAGGAGACAAGCGGTCGACGAACCGAGTCTGTAGATTCTTTCTCTTTGGCACTTGCGTCGACGGCGCCCCAGCAGCGCTCGCCTCCGAGTCTAGCGCATGGCCGGCCTCGCGCAGGAAGTCAACAATGTCCGCCTCGGCCGCCTTCTGCTTGCCGACCTCAGACGGCGTCATGCGCTCGCCTAGCGCTGCCGTGGTGCTGTTTGCGCCCGACATGAGTGAAGCCGACTCCTCGAAAGAATGTCGTCTGTTACAGGAAAGGAGATGAGTATGAGAATGACAGGAAGGAAAGAAAAAAAAGAGCGAGGGAACATGTGATGCTTACGGCACGTAGTTGTGGCTGTCGTCGACGTTTGTCAACAAGCGCATGCTGGAACCTCCTTGCATCGCCGGCGAGATACCATCCTCGTCGTCGTATGCAGGCGGCCGTCCATAGCGTGTACCACGCGGTGTTGTCGGCCGCTCCATGGCGACTTGTGTCACCTAGGCTGTGTGAAAGAGGTGCAAATGGAAATGTTTGCCCGGAAGAAGCGATTGTGGTCCAGGAATTAATTGCGCCTCGAGAATGGATAGCTGGTATATGAATTGTACGTCGTCAGGGTGGTAGACAGATTGTAGTAGAGAGACTAGAAACGGCATGTTCCCGTTGTGCGCTTGTTTGGCTGACCCCGTCGTCGGGGCAACGGCCCAGGCACAGCCCGGTTGCGCCGGCCGACTCATGTTGCGACCCGCTCTGGGGCTCAAATTGCCACACCTCACACCAACAATTCTCTGCCATGTTCTCTGCCAATATTCACCCGTGCAACGTTTAACACTGCTTCTGTCGCTCCAGAAACACTGCGTCCTCGCCGTATTCCAGTAGCTTTTTCCTGAGTCCCTCGTTTACTGCTACTGGCGCAAACCCAAACCTTGCCCAGAATGCAGCTGTGCCATACACAGAAATAAGTCCAGCCGAGGAATATTGCTGTGCACCGTCCAACATCCTGTCGATGCCTTCCTTTGCATGTCCAGATCCCCGAAATTCGGGCAAAATGGCCACGTCGTGGATGTAGAACTGGTCTGCATCAGATGCTATCTCGCCCAGTAAGCCGTCGAGGGCCGGTGGTGCGTGACGACGGATGGGATGAGAGATCGTGTAACCATAGAGCTCGTTGGTCTCCTTGTCTGCAAGAGCTAGACAGCCTCGAGGATAGAGTTTTACGCGCTCCGAGAAGACTTCTGCGCTTTCTTGGAGGTCGGCGTGGACTTTGCACGTGATGTTGATGACGCTATCTATGTCGTTGAGCGTCAAGTAACGCCATTGCACATTCTTGTTCCGGTCATTGGGTTGTCCTGCGGATTCCATGGTTTAGGTGTACGCCCGTTGACTTGCAAAGAGCAGAGATAGGAGTGTGAAGAATGGCGTACTGTAATACGGCATGGCAATAGCTAGCACGCTGCTTGACGTTGCTCTTGCCCCGCATCGCTTTCAGATTGGCTCACTCCCCCTCACCCCTCCACCTTAGTTCGCAATATATATCTGAACTTTTTGTCACTTGTACAAGAACATGTGAGAATCATAAATCTGTGGCTGATGCCCTTCGGCAGCTTTCGCACCGAGCATATACCCCACGGAAGCGCGAAAGGCTGGGCAAGGTTAGTAACGGGCCATTGGACGACGCGAGAGTACGCAATTATCCCGCCATCTGCATGATGAGATTCATAGCCAGCACGGTGTTGAACCTCACTGGTTGTCACAATTCTTCCGCGTGATGAAACAAGTTTTGCAGCTCATCTAGGACGGCCTTTGCCGGCAAATGCCCGAGAGAAGGCATATAAGTTGAATTAACCCATCTTGCTCGGGCCAATATACAGAACCCATATTATCTCCTTCTTTGCTACCGTGATTCATTCAGCAATATGTCATCCGGCAAGACCGTCACTCTCAACACTGGCCACAAGATTCCGTGCGTTTTCGTCCCGTCTGCCATAACTATATCACTAACTAGCATCGTTTTATCACAGCCAATTGGGGTATGGTACATGGCAAGCTGCTCCAGGTGAGGTCGGCAATGGCGTCTATGAAGCCCTAAAGATTGGCTACCGACATCTGGTACGTTGCTGCTCTGATTTTATCTTGTTTTTCTGATCACATGAACTGCCATCGAGGGCCTTGCTGGTCTTGGTGTCTATTGCAGCGCGAGAAGAAGACATCGGCTAATGAATTTGACAGGATCTCGCAAAGATGTACGTAACAAACCCACGCTCGGGACCGTTCCTACATATTATTCGGTGTTGAAAACCATTGCTGGACTACAGTCAAGCCTCTCGGTGGGGTCAGCAGAGAAGTTTGCCTAAAAGCGTTAGCTAACCAATTCTTCCACCAATCACAGCTACGAAAACCAGAAAGAAGTTGCTCAAGGTATCAAGCGTGCCTTCAAGGACATTCCCGGCCTCAAGCGTGAAGACATCTTCATCACGTCTAAGCTCTGGAATACCCAGCGTGACCCAGCCATTGTCGAAGCCGCACTTGACGATACGCTTGCCGAGCTCGAACTCGACTACCTCGACCTCTACCTCGTTCACTGGCCTGTCAACTTCGGTCCCGGCAAAGACCCTCACTCCGACCTCTTCCCCGCGACCTCGGAGCCTGACGAAGTCAACATCGACAACTCGATCCCCAACAGCGAAACATGGAAAGCCGTGTACAACCTGCCCCGTTCCAAAGTCCGTTCCGTCGGCGTCTCAAACTTTACCTACCACACGCTCAAGGCCCTCATTGAAAAGACAAACCTTGTCCCCGCCGTCAATCAAATTGAGCGCCACCCTATTCTCCCTAGCACAGAGCTCATCGCCTATGCCAAGGAGCAAAACATCCACATCACCGCCTACTCCGCTTTCGGTAACAATTTCTTCGGCATCCCCCTTCTCATCACGCGCCCGGAAATCAAGGCCATTGCTGAGAAAAAGGGCGCCACCCCCGCGCAAGTTATCCTTGCGTGGAGCCAGGTCGGCGGCCACTCTGTGATCCCCAAGTCAGTGACTGCGTCGAGGATTGCAGAGAACTTCAAGGAGATTGAGCTGGATGCAGAAGATATTGCTGCGATTCAGAAGTTCTCGGATGAGTACCAGGGGAGGAGGCGGTATAATATTCCGTATACGGCGAGTAAGTTGTGTCCGTGTGGATTGAGTGTGCATAGTTGACAGATTTTAGATTTGCCGCGATGGAACATTAACATTTTCGATGAGGAGGAGGAGCAGAGTGCGCGAAATAAGATCATTATTTGATCAAGAGGATTGTACGGAATTGGTATATTGCTCTTGTTTGTTGATTTGATCCTTTGCGTGATATGAATCAATAAGTTCTCAACGTTGCAATGTGCTCAAAGCCTCTACAACACTCTGCTATGCTATCATCACATGTGTACAAGGAAAGTGAACATCCATCCCGGCCGATCCGAGGAGCGCATCCGGTTCTCAGTCCTACATCTGCAACATGAAGCATCGCGAGGCTGTTTTATCGTATTGTCTTATACATGGGGCGTACCAAATCTTCTACATCTGCTGATACACCATGAGAGCGGGGAGAGGCTGCCTGTTACGTTGAACTGCGAACGGGCCATTCGACGTCTCCGGAAGGGAAAGTACAATGTACTGCTTTGGGTTGATGTCATATGTATTAACCAGATTGATCTTGACGAGAGGCAAGCATAGGTAAGCAGGATGGGCAAGATTTATAGTCTAGCGTCCAGTGTGGTAGCCTACATTGGAGAAGAGGCCGAGTTCAGCGAAATGACAATGAGCTACCTTAGCTCTATAGATCGGTTGGATTGGGATGACAAAATGCCGACCATGATCCAAAATGCTCTGAAAAACTTACTCCAGAGGCCATGGTTCACACGGGTAAGCGACCTACTCTTTGATCGTTCCCCGTCCAAGTTTTCTAAGTATTTAAGTTTGGGTATTGCAAGAAGTCTACGATGCTAAATCGGTTACTTTGGTCTGTGGACCGCATCAAGTGGAGTGGTCAAAGTTACAATTGTACCGATGGTGGCACCGACTGGGCAGACGAGAAATACAGCACTGGCCACTCGTGACAGCTATCCAGGATAAATCCAAGTACTTTTCTGGCGACCTTTCGACTCTACTAGGCCTCCCCCGCCAATGTGGTGCAACGGATGGAAGAGACAAGTTATATGCACTGCTCCCGCTACTTTCGAACGTAAAAGATTCCGAGTTGGTGCCAGACTACACATTGTCAAGGGAAGAAACATTTCTGAAATTTGCCATCTACCTATCCCAGCATGGCACAAACTTTCTCTGCGCGGTCGCCCATCGAGTCGATAATACCGGCACAGGCTTTCCTTCAGTTGGACTACCGACCTGGGTCCCGCAGTGGGACAGTTACGATGGTTGCGTACCCATCTGGCCAGATACTGGCCGCGCAATCGTCGAATCACCAGAATTCCTAGACATAAATGGCCAAAAGCAAATGGTCAACCCATACAAGAACCACGAGTCGAAATTCTACCAATCTGGAGGCCCGAAGCAAGACTAGCTGGTTCCCATTCTCCCGGATCCCGACAACTCTCGAAAGCCACCGAAACTGCAAGTCAGAGGTGTGCTAGTCGCTCGGATAAGCGAGTTTTCAATGCAAATTCACACCTCTGTCGATGAACTCGTGCCATTCCGAGCCGCCCGCGAGACGGGCCAAAACTAGACGAGTTCAACGGGTTTCTGGAGGAGTGGCAATTGGCCAAATTCAACATCTCGCATACGGCATCGATATACAAGTCGACATTTGAAAATTTCCGAGATCGTCCTCTGCATCATAGTATCGATTCGGCCATGCAACATTCAATGTGGCACGTGATAGGGATAACGAATGTGCCGGCATCTGGCGATAATTCGAAGATGCATCAAAGGCGGGAACTGGACCAGTCATATCGCGCTTGGTGAGATGAATTTGTCGGAGTTATTGATGGGAGGAAGATATTTGTTACCGAAGATGGGGGGATGGGGATGGCACTGGCGGTTGCTGAGTTGGGCGACCTGATTTGTATTTGTCCTGGTGCTCCTGTGCCGTTTGTTCTGAGGCCTGAAGGGACGATTGATGATACTTTCTTCTTCGTTGGGTCTTGCTACCTTAACGGTATGATGTCGAAGGACATACTAGAGAAGCTAGAGCTTCAGGTTTGTGATGAGGGCGAGTCACTTTCTAGATTCTATAGATTTTTCAATCTTATTTAGTCGTATACATTTGTTTCGCGAAAACTGACTAAAAGTCTTGGTTGTGTACGCGTCACACGGTTTCTTGATTGATTGCTATCGTATTGCTTGCGAAACGAGGGCGTATCATCGACCGCGCACATGCTCTTGGTTCAGCCTGTCCCATGCTGCACTGTTGAGAAGGTCTTAGATGAGCACGAGGAAGGCTGTGTAGTTTGAGTGACTTATAGCTCTGCACAAATCTTTGGCTTTTCTCTACTGTAGAACTTCGATTGTTCAACTTACTGGCATGCCTAGGGGTTCCTAGACGAAACATAGATAGGGTGCAATGCGGTTTTGCAATCTGATGGTCGCTATTACGCATCAATTTAAAATATTTGATAGGAATCAGAGACGATGGCGGGTGTATTGCGAGTAAAAGGTAGTATCGGTACTTCGGAACCCCACTAGAATGCCCAGCGCTTCTCGCGTAACCTCCAATCATTGGAAGCTGTGTTGTTGGGGCTGGAAGTCAACAACTAAATTTAGCATGTACCAGACCCTCGTGGCCATGCGCCATGGCAGCCATTTCGCTCGGCTGCAGGCAGGTCTGAGGAAAACAACCACTAAAACGAAGCGCTTGCACCGCCACACGCCTATGTATGCTGGAATCGGCCAATGCCAATCCGACTACAGGCTTCGCCCCGACCCTTTGGCATCAATAGCGAGTCTTGGGAAAATGCCACTCGTCATATCTTGGAAGTAAGGCTATAATTTTAGGATATTCTCCATATATGGCGTGCCTGGTACGCCTCATGTCATCCATGGAAACAAGCCTGCGCTGTACCGCTAACTCGATACCATGCGGTTTTTGGCCTTGCCTAATAGTCAGAGGGAGCAGAGGGGGCCGAGAGATGAGGACACCAGTTATACTGCTATCGAGCTGGACAGGGCTACGGAAGAGCAGGAGATGTTGAGAAGTAGTTCAGCTTCTCGAAAAGTGGATGGCTGGCCAGAAGGCCCTCAGCCTCTAAGAGGCATATCGCTTCTCAAGTTTCTCGGAGATTTTCTTCTAGCGATGCTTCCAATACCATTCCTAGGTGAGCCCCTCGGTGTGCACGAACCTCAGCCTAGTCTCGTACTCACAATGGACAGCGTTGGTGATCGCTGTGCTGAACCTGAATCATAGCGGTCTATCTGAGCATGGCAAAACCATTCAAAGATTAATAATTCTTGGGCCGACTCTTTATCCCCTAGTCTTTGCTGCTCTTTGCGGCCGTTTTCTTCGCACCTTTGCGATTTGGCTAGCTGAAGGTGGTACGACTATCGAGGTGAGAACATAATTCCACCACCAGGGAAAACTCTGTAACTAAGTTCTTCACCTTTCAAAGACTCTCGAAAAACTTCTCGGAAGTCAAAGCTTTGTTTCTGCCTTTGGTACCGCCATCACGCTTCGCTCCATTAATACAATATCCATACCTCTCCTGCTCCTCTGGTTCTTGTCCCCATTAGGCGGACAAAGCTCTTTGCGGTTATTGAGCGAAACAAATGCGACAACTACAGGCTCAGGCACTCTATACTACTCGAATTCTGAGGCCCCATTCGACCTCAATCAGAATTCAGCCTGGTTTTCCGTTGTACCAACAGTGCTACTAGCAAGTCTTTCTACTTCACCCATAGTAAGAGACGGGCCTGTGGATCTTTGGAATCACCCCAAAATCCCAAGGTTAAAAGAGGTCGAGCTGCGCAACAGCTCTGATCTAAATTCTAAGGGAGAATGGGTCGTAGTCCCGGATGGCGTCAATCACACTTATTCCTCTCTGTTGGGCATCAGTGTGCAAGGGCTAACAAAAGGAACGAGGTCACAATCACGGGTGAATTACACCTACATGGCTATGGATTGCAGCCTGCGTTATCGAGAGAATGAAGACTCAGTCCTGCAAAAACTATCTTCACCGCCGGTGTGTGTATACCCGTCATTTGAAGGTGTCAACCAAAATGCTGGAGTAAATGCCCTACGAAATACAACAGTATACTTGCAGGATAAGGAAACGACAAAGATAAATGAGTTCCTTTTTAAATATGGATATAACAACACAAATAACAGCAATAAAACCTCCTGCGATCTAACCATAAAAGATAACAAGAATATAAAAGAACCACTTTTTTTCCTCTACGGGCAAAAAGCACACAAGACCGAGATGTTCCACACATATGAATGTGTACCTCGATTTTTCGCCGTGGAGGCTCAGTTGAAATGTCATTCAGAAACCTGTGGGGTCGATCGAGTTCGCCGTATTCCAAATGACATGATCCAGAATGCAGTAACGAAATGCGCCGATGGTATCCAGGACCAAGACCAACGCCGGTGGGGATTACCGTGTTTAAGCACAACCCCCAAGCTACTTACCGACTTTGTCAACTTCTTCATCATGTCAACAACATCATTCTTTACATCCTCCGAAGTCGTGAATACGTACAGCATATACGATGGCTTTATACTTGGGGGAAATGAGACGTATCCGGCAGACCCCAAGCAACGGGATTTAGACATCGTATCGACCGAACTAATCTCCAGGAGACTTACATTGGTACTTAACGCTTATTGGCAAGCAGCATCATGGGGTCCTCTGACTACACGGATGGAGCCTTTTACCGACCCAAACCCTTCCGAACTGAGCACTTCTTGGAAGCCGACTGGTATGAGGCCCAAGGGTGAAATCATGTATACAAATACCACAGAGAGCGTGTCTCGACCTGTGTACAAAGCCAACATCCCATGGTGCCTCACGCTCCTTTTCACGACATCGGTTCTTATCGTCCTAGGGATTCTCAATCTTTTAATGTCATGGCTCACTATCGCCCCAGATCTGTTCAGCTATGCCGCTTCCATGACTCGAGATAATCCATACACGAACAATCCAAGCGGCGGGACTGCACTGGGTGGCACGGAGCGATCGCGACTTTTAAAGAAGCTCAGAGTGCAGATTGGGGATGTTAGGCCTTACGATGAAGTTGGCTATGTCGCGTTGAGAAGTGTAGAGAAACGCGGAGAGTTCAGTGCTGGAATGCTTCGAAAGGGACGATTGTACGAGTAATAGAAATACGATGGCTGCTGGAATCGACTGATAATGCACTTGATAGATTAAAAATACTTCTTAGACCTGTTGTAAAATAATATACGCATTCTTGAAGGCTTATCTGTCGCCTCAACCCCTCAATACTTCCTATAAGTTTGGGAAAACCAGTCCTGCATTACACGTAGAGCACCTGGGGCAAGATTTGCCTTGATACTACACTCAGCATGGGAATAAGGAAGTAGACTGGCTTGAAATCATTTCGTGTAAATTGAAGCGGCCTTCTACTCTCAGGATGGTCTTACATGTTGTCAGATGTGACGCTGCCAGCTGAGCTGGCTCGTGAGATTCAGATGGCAATCGCGATGGCGATCGATTGGGCTCGTGCGCCACTAGCTAAGCGAGCTAATCAACAGATTCCAGGTGCACCTGGAATCTGTGCAACTCAACTACTGCGCATCAACTCAACTCAACTACTGTGCATCAACTCAACTCAACTACTGCGCATCAACTCAACTACTACGCATCAGCTCAACTACGGCGCATCAGCTCAACTAAGGCGCATCAATGCACCAGTGCCAGCCGGAAAACTGAGATCCGGCCCGACACGGCTACCGTCAGTATGATGGCTTGTCACGCCATGACCTGACTGCGTAGAGCCGATACATTAGTCAACCACGAAACTCGAGATAAGGCTCTCCACCACCGGGTCTCAACCGCGGAGAAGGCAAATATATAGAATGAAGGATAGAGCAGCAGATAGGAGACAGAATCAAACAATAAACTCACATCAATTCAACTGTTTACGAGTGACCATCAAATCTGACACATGTACGACACAGGGCTAGCGGTCGTTGCAGTAAGTTCGCTCCGCAGCTCTGTCGATGCCCAAAGCCTATTACTTGCAGCCTTGGAAGGGCGAGTCTTTCACAAAGTCTAGTGCTACTGATAGAAAAGGGTCACCTGTGTCAACGTGCAGGATGCCAGTTACAAATAACCTTAGATACCTTTTACTCCTAAGAGGCTGCAGAAAGAGGGGATATACGGGCTACCAGCACGGGTCGACTCGTCTATAGCGAATTGGCGATCATGATGCGCGAATGTGGCTTGAAAAACACCAAATAGTGTGGGGGCGAATCAACGAAGCTGAACGCGAAAGATGCGAAGTTAAGAACACAGCCTTTCCCATCCCTGGTTGAGTTCTTTGCGCAACCTTTGTGTCCGCATAATTCAGAATGGTACGGGTGGCGTTGTTAGCCACAATCTCGTTGATACAAACGGTCACTGCGATTCCTCCTAAACACAACGAAGAAGATCGACAAGCACGGAGCCTTGCTGAGGATGTAGTACAAATAACGAATGCCAGCCTCGTGGAAAATTTCCTCAGTCCACCAGTGGAAGCTCCAGGGTTCTTTGACGCACAACTGTTAGGCAACAGTCCGGACCAATGGCGCATGCCCGAAATTTTCAAAAGGCAGGCGACATGTAGCAACTATTGTGGGCCAACTCAGTCAGCACCTCGCACATATTGTGGTTGCGGAAGTCAATGTTGTGGTTCGTCATCTGTGGTCTGTTGTGCCACTGCGAGTGGCCGGGCTTGCTGTGCTGGGGGTTTCTGTTGCAACACTGCGAGCGGGTCGTTGTGTTGCGGAACCGCTTGCTGTATTAATGGTGCAACTTGTGCTGGAGGCTCTGCCTGCTCCTTCAAAATGTAGGTACAAAATACTTATCCTTTCCAAACACACGTTGACAGTGTAGTGTTGTGATCACTTCAATCGCCACATCCTACACAACGTCTTATAGGGATATCCCATCTACCATTACAGCAAAGGGTGGGACATTGACGGTGACGTCAACATACAGTAGTTTTACCATTGTCACCGTATCGACAGCCGATATTGCCACGATCATAGCTACGGTGAGTTGATGGCAAACTCATGTCAGGTTATAGCTGACATTCGTCTAGTCGACCATCACCAAATCAGGAGCTAAGCGGGCAAGAGAAATACGTCCGGCGGATATTCCAAAGCAGCCATTAGAAACGTCAGCACCACCCTCCCAACATGTCAAACCTAGGCCGCAATCCCACCAGGATATACTGGCGCCTCAGGTCACGCAATTCTCTCCACTACTGCATCAGTTGAAGAAGAGGCAAACCAGTTTTGTTTCTACAGTGACGTCTGTCATCAGTACAATCACGATTCCTACCACGTCAACTAGAATCGTCTATACAACCATTGCCGTTAAAGGAACAACGACATATTCAACCACGGTTTGGCAGACAGTCACATCGTTCATCAATGCGAAAACAACAACAACCTCAACAACTACAGTGACTTTCACTCCTGGCATTACCTCAAACAATGTACCCATAACCACATCTGACTCAGGTAACGGCGGAGGTGGAGGAGGAGGAGGAGGAAACACTGGTGGCACAACAAACCCACCAGACCAAGTCGCACCCGGCCGGCAAGGGCTCAGCAAAGGCGCCCAAATCGGCATCGGAGTCGGGATCGCAGCCGGCTCGCTCATAATCTGCATCCTCCTCGGCTTCTGGTGGCGCCGCCGCCGCAAGTCGCGCCTAGCACAGAACCAAGACATGATCAACACGGCCGTCTCATCCGCCATCGCCGCCCACCACCAAACTCAATCCCCCCAGCCCGAGTTCTACGACGGCAAACACGTCTCCGCAACGGCGTCGACGGCCTCGCCTCACCCGCACTCGCCTAGCCCGCCCATTCACAGTCCGCAGCCGCACTATGCGTATCCGGCGCCGATAGGCCACGTACAGCAGCAGCAGCCTGTGTACGAGACGGGGTCCATGGCGAGCGGTGGGCACGGCGGTGCGTATGGGGCGGGGGCGCCGATGTATGGCGGGGTGGAGATGGATGGGAATGCGGTGCAGCGGTACGAGTTGCAGCAGTTTAGTTCTCCGGTGCAGGGACATGCGGTGCTGCATGGGGAGATTCCGCATCCGGGGACGTATACAGCGGCGGGGGGGCAGGGGCAGGGGCAGGGGCAGGGAGTGTATTCGAATTCACCGGAAGTTAGGTGGTAAGGGTGGGGGTGGGTTTTTTGGCGCATGGGTTGATTTTGGGGATTTGGGGTGGAAGGGGGCGGGTTAGGGGGTGAGGGGTCACGATAAGGAGTTTATTATAATGTTTGTCAATGGTTGGATTTTGAGATAATGAAGGATGGTCGGGGGCTTAGTTTTAGCCTCCTACCAGCGGCAATCTTAGCTTGCTCATTTACGACAATATATGACTGAAATAAGCCATCAAATTTCCCACACCCTGTAGGGAAGGTTCTACGATTCATCAATGACGCTATATTGGCACGGTCTAAATAATCAAATAATTTCAAGATTTGAATCTCTCCAGCTGGATTTTTATATGTCACAATTTTCAAGATAGAGATTGTAACGAGATAGGTATAGTATTGCGCTCGATACGCTGTCAAGGGAGAGACAGTATTGAGATTATTATAACACCAAGCTCACCGCACTATCAAGACAATATCAAAAGTAGGTATCAATAAGTGCATATTGCTCCAAAGTTTTACCTTGGACTATTGAGCGCCGCGTCATGAATACTACTTACTTTCGCTCTAGCGAAACAAGACTGGCTTACGCTTACCCCCTAAGCCACAATATATTATTCATTGCTAAAAAAAAAAGGGGGGGGGGGGGGGAAGGGTAAGCACGACAAGATATCCTTGAAGAAGGATAATATATTTAGCGGGCCACTAACCAACTAAGCTTCTCTAAGCGTTAATACAAGAACCGGTATCAAAGCTTCGACTCAACTTACGTTACTAGTAACTGTGTCCCCAGAAATTCGACGCCAGAGGTCTATCGATGTATCTGCTACTACGCTTGCTCTGACTACTTTGGCCGACCCTTTCTTCGTTCTTGACAACCTGATTAAACTCGAGACCAAGAAGAACCAGCGTAACCTGTTCAAGTTAGAAGAATCCCAAGGTTCAAGGGCCGTTCAACCCCATCAGAATGTTTCAACTGTGTAGATCTACCCAGTAAGTGTACCGTCAAAATCGGACCTCACCTTCAGAAACACAACGAATTATACCACCACAGTGCCAATCAATCAATTCATTTTCATCGTTTATTGCCAATGCTCCCAAAGGAGAAAACAAGCTCATTTCCCAATTCGTCGTTGCACATAAATTCCACATATCCTGTCCAGTCATTCCACATACCTCATCTAGACGTCCGGCGCCCACAATATGCACCACAGTCCTAAATATCCGGCCCATTAGAGCCCAACCCACCCTCAAAGTCCAAGACCATGTCGACCCAATTCCCGCCTCCATACTGACACTTGCTGGGCCCAACCTTGGCGAAGCCCGCCTTCTCGTAAAAGCCGATGAGGCGGTCTCGGCAAATAAGTACAACCCGCTTCGCAATGCCCGAGTCCTTGATGCGCTGGACGTAGCTCTTCAACAGGATGTGGCCGAGGCCCTTACCCGCAAAGTTAGGGTGAACGCAGAGCGAGTGAATGCAGACGGTATCGCCGTCCTCATTGTGGCCGGTGTTGGGGGTTAGCTGGTATTTTGATTGCCAGTCCTTTGGGTAGTCCATGTCGGCATCGGTGACGACACGTGACGCGGATTTAGTGGCTATGATATGGGCCAGTAGGACGCGCTTGCGGTCCGTGTCAGAGGAGTCAATGGAAGGGAATTTGCGGGCTTTGATCAAGGCGCCTATTGAGCCCGAGGAAGTGGGGTAGGCTGAGGAGAAGAGGCCCGAGCAGAGTTCGCCGCATGTTCGAAGACGGTACTCGATCTATGCGTGATTAGTGCTTATGTAGGGGCGTGAATGGACACTCTTCCGGATAGGAAGATGTTGTCTGGGTTTAGTTAGGGTGGGGACTATCTTTGGAAGTCACGTTACACGGGTGCTGGAAAGGGGAGGAGCGGAGGCAGTTTGATACGATGAAGCGAGCTTGCTTGGGCTTGACGCTGTCGGAGGTGTCAAAGTGTGACATGGCTGAAAAGATTTTATATGAAACAGATTGTGGTCGAATGGGCGTTGGTGCCAAAACACTGGTGCTGGAGCACGTTTGCGCTGTGCAGCGGCCGATCCTAGTAACGACACAAGGGCATGGAGGAGGGTGTAGTAATTGGGGCCTGACAGAACCCAAAGGTAATACAACATGACGCGGTTGTGGCAGAGGATGAAACTGGTGCGCTTACCTTTTCTCTGGTGGCCGCTTCTATAGGGTCAAAGGCGGCGTGCTCGAGCCAGTTGCAGTCGTCGAGATCCTCGTGATTGAGCAGTGAAGCAAAGGGGTGGATGCCCTTCATCTTCTCGAAGCGGTTTTCTATGAAAACGGCGGGGTTGTAGGGGGGCATGGGGCTTGATTCATGGGGTGGAGAGCTGGCAGCGAGGTCGGATTCTCTGGACAGGTGAGGCATTGCGTCTAGCGTTGCCTCTGTCGGCTAGCAAATCTCGCGGCATCTTGGCAGGTGATCAGCGGATCGCGACAGGCTCGGATCGAGATGGGGAGAAAATGCCGGTGGAAAGCGGAGCTTGCGTGTGGGCGACGATGCACGATCCCGAGGTGCAGGCGGGGGAGGGTGGCTGTTTGGGGGCGTTCCTGGATTGGTGTGTGGATTGCTTGGCGGCGATTTGATTCTGGAAGAGAGCGCTGAGGGGCTGGAGCAAGCGCAGGCGAGTTCCTGGTTGCGGATGCGCCTGCCCAGCGGCTGGTTGCGCCTGCCCAGCGGCTGGATGCGCCTCCCCAATGTCTGGATGCACGTCCGAACGCAGTTGCCCAATGTCCCAGCGCACCTGCCACCGCCTGGCAGTGCAGCTGCCCAATGGCGCCGGGTGTGGCAAGCGCAGGGCTGGGTGTGTGTGTGGTGCCTGCCCTGCCACAATTGCCCCGCAGCCCCGCCATAGGCCAAGGCAACGACGGCTAGGCACCGCACACCGCCCCCGTTGGCACTGTCTCTCGTGCCTGGCTTGCGAGGGGATCATTTGATGGCCGGCTGGGCCAAAGCAGACGCTTGGCGCCTCGTCCAACGGCTCGCTGGCCTACAGTACCTGACCAGCAGCCCAACGTCCAAACCCCTCTTGCACTGCTATATTACGCACTTGCCGGCGCCTCGTCCACAACATGCTGCTGCCACGCTCGCCACACGCGCTCGCAGTCACGGTAACGGGCCCAGGGCCAGTCCGGCTGATTATTAACGCGGCTCGGGACGTGCACGGCGACGACGCTGCTGTTCCTGGCCGGTTGGTACCTAACCCAGCTTCCGCCACCTTCCAGCAGGCATCGCTCCCTTATAAGCAAGTCGCCGGGCGCACTCGCACGCTTGTCTGGGACCAGCCCACCCCGCCATCTCCCCCCACTGCCCACGGTACCACGTCCTCTTGCCTGCTTTGAGCGTCGCCTGCATCCCAACGCAAGGACGCCATGTAAGTTGCCTCCCAGCCCGTTGCTGTGCGACCCGCCAGACCCCACGGCTCACCCTCGCCACCACAGGCCACGAGTCACCATATCCATCACTGCGCCCGGCTCGCCCTCGGACAACGACCTGCTGACGCTCGAGCTGCCGCCCGCCAGCTCCGTCAAGGACCTCAAGGGTTTCATCGAGGCTGAGACTAGTCTGCCCGCCGCCGCTCAAAGCATATACCTCAACGGCCAGCCCGTCGTCCACGACACACAGACGCTGGAGGATGCCGGGATCAGGGACGGCGAGATGCTGGCCGTGCTCATCCGCCAGAACCGTCAACCACTGCCTGCCGACCCGCGCCCGCCCCAGCCCAGGGATCCCGATCCCGAGGGCGTGCGACAGCAGCTGCTTATGAACCCCCAGGCCCACTCCGACCTGCAGCAACGCGATCCCCAGCTCGCTGCCGCCGTCAACGACCCCGCCCGCTGGAGAGAGACTTTTGCCATGCGCCAACAACAAGCGCAGAACGCCGAGCGCGAGCGCCAGAACCAGATCCAGCTGCTCAACGAGGACCCCTTCAACGTCGAGGCCCAGCGCAAGATCGAGGAGCTCATCCGCCAGGACCGTGTCGTCGAGAACCTCGAGAAGGCCTACAACGAGAATCCCGAAGGTACTGCTCCCAGCACCTCGCTCGTGTCGGTCTTATGCTTACGTAATCAGTCTTTGTCCGCGTCCACATGCTCTATGTCAACACCGAAGTCAATGGCGTCCCTGTCAAGGCCTTTGTCGACTCGGGCGCCCAGGCCACCATCATGTCGCCATCCTGTGCCGAGAGGTGCAACATCATGCGCCTCATGGACACGCGATATGCTGGCATGGCCCGTGGCGTAGGCACCGCACGCATCCTTGGCCGTGTGCATCATGCCGAGATCAAAATTGGCGGTGCCGTCATGCCCTGCGCCTTCACCGTCATGGAAGGCAAGGACGTGGATCTTCTCTTTGGGCTCGACATGCTCAAGCGCTACAAAGCCAAGATCGACCTCGAGAAGAATGCCCTGTGCTTCGAGGGCCTTGAAGTGCCATTTCTCCACGAATCAGAAATCCCCAAGAACCTCGAGGAGGCTGAGATGAACGAGCCAACCGTGGCTGGCCCCAACGGCACCGAGATCGGCGCCCGCTCGGGTGCTGTGCGACCAGCGGGTGCAACTGCAGCAGCCGAGCCTTCCATCGCCACTGGTTCATCCGCTGCTGGTCCGTCCTCTGCTTCAATTCCCTCGAGAAGCGCTGCATCCAAAGCTCCTGTGCCAGACTCGTCCAGTAGCTCTTTTCCCGAGTCTGATATCAAACAGCTGATGGAGATGTTCGGCGTCGAGAGGCTCCAAGCAGTTCAGGCCCTGGAGATTAGCGGTGGAAACGTAGAGGGTGCTGCCAGCTTCTTACTAGGCTAGGAGACTGTAAAGAAGTAGGGACCATTGGTTGAGCACGAGCAAAAAAAAAAAAAAAAAAAAAAAAAAAAAAAAACCTGCTGCCGTGTAGATGCACGCGGGAGCGTTGGAACTGACACCTTCAACGCTTCATTTTTTATTTTTTTTCGTGAAATTCGCAAGCGTGTTATTCGCCAAGTACAGGTTCCCTGTATGTGACGAAGGATGGGATTATGAGCTCACGACTTCATCAGTACACTGTATTATCTACGGCATGAACAAACATGATCTGGGGGAACGGGTTCCTAGACTCAGTAAGCGGCTTCAGGTGGAATTAAGTTATCAATAGTTTTGCAAGTGCTATATCAACTTGAGCTTAGTACATCTCGGTATCATTGCTCATAGCTTATTTTCGAACGAGAGCATACTGCCACAGCTCCACACCACCTCACCTAACCTTATACAAACATGGCTTCAACACCTTCCCCTCACTCTCCTCATCCACCTCGTCCTTCACAACCCCAAACTTCTTCCCCTTCATCCCCATCCTCATCTTCTCCCCATTACTCCTCCCCTCCGCCCCCTCCTTCACCGCATTCTTCCCCCGCGTCGCCCCCACCCCCTTAACAAACCGCATCTTCACAAACATCTTATTCCCCAAATCCACCGCATCTCCCGGCCTCTCAGGCAGCGCATCCAGCACAAACCCCCGCGTCCGCAACACTTCCACAAACGCAGATACATCCGTGCCCTCCCCCGCCTCGACGCCGTCCACCCGCTGCGCAAGCTCCGCCTCGTCCGCAGACGTCGCGCCCTCGTCCTCGCCTTTCTTCGCGCCCTTCTTAGCCAGCGGCTTCTTCAACGAGCCAACGGAATTAACGGGAACGCTCGGCTTGCGCGCCCCTACGCGCCTAAAGCGCGACTTGATTTCCGCGATCCACAGCTCGCCGCGCCAGCGCAGTACGCGGTTCGCTTCGTCGATGAAGGAGAGCCAATTCGTGCCCATGAGCGCGAGGCAGAAGATGGCGATGTCGACGCTGGCTGGCGGCAGTGGGAGCGCCGCGATGTCGGCGACGGTGACGAGTGGCGCGGATGGGCCGGTGGGCTTCGCGAGGTCGAAGGAGTGCAGTGTGAGGTTGAGTTGCTTGAGGTGCGGCTGCAGGCGGTGCGCGAGCGAGGCGGTGCCGCAGCCTAGATCTGCGATTGTGGCGTGGCCTTTGGGGTTGCGGGGCAGCGGCTTTGCGTCGCCTGTTAGGCGGGTGCCGGGCTCGGCGTCTGTCGCGGGTTCAGGTGCGGCTTTGGCGCCCTTCTTTGCGAGGCGTTTCTTTTCTTTCCAGGGGTCGCGCGTGCGGATGGAGCCGCGGGCGAGGATGCTGGCGACGTAGCCGTCGACGGGGTTGGAGGGCCACACTTCGACTTGTTGGGCGAAGCCGCGGTGGTAGTCTTCGAACATGGAGGGGTCTTCGGTGAAGAGGGAGAGGGATTCGGTGGAGGGTTTGGTGTAGAGGGATTCGTTGAGGTGGCGGAAGCGGGCGCTCGCGAGCTTGGAGCGCATGGATTTTTGAAGGGCGGTGAGTCCTGCGGGTTCGGGGATGAGGGAGACTGGTAGGGTGGGTTGTGGGGGATCGCTGGGCTTGGTGTCTTTCTTTTGTTTCTTCTTGGTACGCTTGGATTCGCTGTTTGGAGCTGTGGTTGAGGGCATCTGAGCAGATGCAGTTTCTTCATACACAGCCTTGGAACTTTCTAAAGGCTGCAGATCAGTCCCCCCATCTGGTTTCTTGTCCTTGTTACTCTTCCTCTTCCTCTTTTTCCCTCTCTTTTCCTGCGCGCCATTACCCGCCTCTTCTACATCATGCGCTTCGCTTGTTTGGTGCTCTAACTTCGCGTCTTTCCTATCCACAACCTTATCCCAATATTCCCCAATGTTTTCCGCATTGACCTGCTGTTCCTGTTTCTCCTTCCGTTTCTGGGCCTTCTTTCCGAGCTTGTTTGGGTCTTTGGGCTTCGGTTTCTCGACTTGAGTCGCGATTGGAGCTGAGACGTTCCAGCCGGGGACTGAAAACATATTTACGGAACTCCGGTTAGTCGTTAGCTCTTATTCGAGTATGTGTTATTGAGCTTGTATTGCGCTGGCTGAAGCTTGATTGAGCTCGAAAATAATTTAGACGGCAGAACGTTTCGCCGCGCATCAAGTGGGGCGCTAGACCAAGTTAGCGCGGAGGTTATCTCAACGCCGATTGAGTGGATCAACTCAATCATTGAGGTCTACGAGTGAGATGGAAATACTGTGAAAATGAGCGCCTTGGGCGATTCCCGACTCCTGATTCCATACTGTCGGAACATTTTTCAGGTTGCACCCACGGTCTCATTTTTCTTTCCGTTATCTTTCATTCAGTAATCTCAACTGAGAACTATGGATTCTGATGGTTCTGAATATACGGTTGTGAACATCTCGAATGTCTTATATGCTTCCACATATTAGCAAACCATGATAGTACGCCCAAATTCCGTTCCTATTTATTTTAATTAGACATCAACTTCAGGAACAATACATTACTATGTGAAAAATTCCCCTCTTTCTGTAACGCGTATACAAGCCGCTCACCCCAAAATACCCCAAAAACGGCCTCTTGAATCTTAGCAACTGCTCTATTAAATAAACCAAAAATTTTATATAAACTTTGTATACCTATCTTAAGGCTAATATTTTCGTTTGAAAAGAATATATTCAGTAGTTCTTCAGATAAAGTATAACCAAGAAACCTAGAAAATTAGGGGCCAAAATAATATATCTCGGGAATAATAGAACCTATAAAGCCGAGAATTCTAAGATGAACTATATATATAAGAGGCTATATTTATATATTTAGGGTGTTTTGTAGAGCCGTTGCTGAGATTCAAGAAACTGTTTTTGGCGTATTTTGGGGTGCGCGCCTCGCTTGCAAACCGCATTACAATTTTATCTCCTCCGTTATGATTGTAAGCGAGCTCGTATCTCAAGAATTTCATCCTAACTGGCTCTAGGTAATTTAGTCATGTGTTTGTGCTTCTACCCTGTCATTCACCGATTTACTCCTGTGAGGGAAATGTCGCTATTGACGACTATATCAGTGCAACACATTACTACCACTCGGTAGACCGTCCTTTTACGGGTGTAAATGATGACCCCATACCAAATGCCTTCTAGAGCTAATATTTACTATCATTTTTTTGTAATCTTAGTGTCAGAGATACACCATCTCTGTCGACCCACAAATTACAAATAGTCAGGCCCTTGCCATTATGATTGATAAGAAAACAACAGAGCATATGAAGTGCAGCCCAAGGGCCCCAAGCAGGCTTTTCCTGTCTCTAGGCTGTATTACGATCACACTCCTAACAAGATTACAACACATGTACTCAATCGTATTACATGATCACTTCGAATCTTGAATAAACAGTATGCAAATCACCTTACTAGAAGAATACTTATATTTCTGTCCGGGACTACATCTTTTAAAAATGATAGTCACAACATACGGACGGTTATTAAACGCGCAAAGAACCTTATTCAAGTAAAAAAAAAAGCCAAAAACACAAAGGATAAAGAAAACAGAGGCATGCTCCAACCCGAATTCGTAACGAGTCTTATCTCGCTATTGAGCGCCGCCACCTCTACACATTTGCGATCTGGGAAAGACCATCTTTTAGATTTTCTAATGTAATCAAGTGTGCCACGTACTTCGGCTATAAGTAGTCGAAAAAACCCTCATGTTTTTAATCGGCATTTATTACCACCTCTTATCTCGGTACTCGACTCCCGGCAACCCTTCCTTTCAAATCCTCAAATCTTGTTGGCTAACTTCAGCATGGACTAACCTCTGAGAGGGTAGTCGCTTATTCGAAAGTTTGAACACGCACCGAACTGCCTAATCCAGATCGCAAATCACCATCTAGGCGTGCACAAGATTAAAACGCCCATTGTCTCATATTCACCTAGTTTGGAAGATCTCATCCGGCCCCAGCCGCCCCGCGTCTCGTTGATGTTGCTCCATTAGGAATGTTTCAGATGAGCTGGCTTACGAGCCAGCTCACGAATCGACTCAGATGACAATTGAGATGACAATGGCGATCGATCTGGCATCGCGTGCGCGATGCTAGTGCGCGATACTAGCTCGACACTAACTCAACCACAACCACAACTCACCAACTCAACTACGGCGCATCCTTGAAGAGCCACAGTACCAGCCGGAGAATTGAGATCTGGTTCGGCAGTCACATGAATAACGGCTATCATCAGTATGATGGCTCATCGCGTCATGACCGAACTGCGTAGAGCCGATACATGAGCAAAACACGAAACTCGAGATAACGGCTCTCCATCACTGAGCCGCAACTGCGCAGAGACGAGTATATAGATTGGAGACAGAGCAGCAGATAGGAGACAGAGCAATCAATCAATCAACTCAATTCAATCATCTACATCATCAATCAGTGACCATCAAATCTGACAGAATGGTATGAAGACAGCGCCGCAATACTTTGCTCATTCGCTTCCATGCTCTTTCTCAGATAATCCTTCGGGTCCTTGCCACCGAAGGATGTATAGTTGCTCGCTACCATAGAAGGCACAAAATCTGTCGACTACCATACATGCTGGATGGGCAATACCAATGCGGTTGCCTTTGGTAGCAAAGCAGGGATGTCTTGAAAGACCAACAAATAAACCAAATAGGAACACTGCATGACTTCGCCTGGCCAGATCGAAATTGCCGAGGTGACCAAGTCTTTCTGTTTTCATAGCATCCCATACATCCGCGTGGGATTCCATTGTTTCCGTAGAAATACGACGATCAACAGAAATGGTCGTAAGAAACTGGAAGAGAACGTTTGAGGTATCATCGTTCAACACGCAACGGGCAAGCGAGACACCTCGGGCGCAGAAGTCCGTAAAAGCAACGTTGCTTGAGATTCTTTAGCGTCCGATCTTGAAACTTAAGATGATTAAAATAGTCTCCCCACCCGAGTAATTGGGGCCCTTGGGTCACTTCTAAGATAACGTCCACTATGAACCCATGGGTTTAGACAAGTTTGCTTTGTTCGGTAACCGAGAAGAGTATCAATCGATGATTCACAATTGCACACATCCTTTCAGAAGAATTTTCCTCATCATTGGGATGGATCATGAAGAAAAAAAAAATGATTTTCGCCTAGTTCCTTGTTATCGTGTTGTTCTAGGTTGATTCTAGGATGCTCATGCATGCTCATGGTTGCGATAGCTCAGGGCACCAGGAGGGCAAATTTGCACTTGGCCCGATCGAAGGCGGCAAGTCAAGCATGTTCAACATACTACCCACATCGATTACAGCCGCTGTGCAAGAAACATAAGTTTTCCAGTATTCCCTGCGGCCCCTTCACGGTATGATTCAACCGCAGACACCAGGCTTTCCCGTATCTCGTCTTCAAATAGTCCCGCAATGGCCCCAGACCTTATCGATGTGTTCTTTTGCAACAGTTATTTCGAAGTTAATAGAGGAAATATGCTACGTCACTGTTTCTGATATATTTACGACGGACTGGATGACTTGGATGAAGTGAAAAACAGGTTACGAGTGCAAAGTCTGACTTACGCACATCCGTTTGTCCTGAGACCTGGCATGCTGCGTGCTTGTTGTGCAATAGGTAACTATACATTTCGTTAGCTCCTTTTTTTTTTTTTGACGAATTGTAGGAAGTCATTTGCACGGATCCAGGTTGGCCTACAAAAAATGATTGGACTTGTTGCGAGAAAGGCTTTCTGATATGTCCAGAGGCGTTTAAACTATTCTTGGTAGAGCAAGTGGTAGAGACCTATCCAGAAATCGTCATCATCCGGAGGTTACTCTTCACCCTTTCAATATGGATCCTTCCATAGTGAATGCTTGGACGTCCAGATCTTGCTCAACTGCATTACAAAAGAAGATTTGTCTATGAATATATCGATAGCAGGGTTTGAGGCACCTAGCCAGATCACCACATTCATTGCATACGTGTAAATGCGGCAAATGAGTGGTATTTTCTTCGGAATCCTCTTGGTGAGACGAGGAATGGAGATTCGTTGAGTTGGACAGGAACCGTAGCAGGAGCAGTGCCTCAAACGTACGATATCGCATCGAATTTGGGAGCATCTTCGAGCTTATATCGTCTTGTAGCAAGATACAATGGTTTGTCTTGTGAGGAGCCTGGAGAGGGGTGTGAACGTTGGCGATTTCTTATTGAATCACGAGAAGTAAGATTCGTCTGTTGACGAATCTCCCCGTGTCCAAGAGTTTGATTATAATGTAATAGGGAAACTTTAGGAGTATACTAGACAAACCCATCATTTTCTCGAACCAGTTTGGCAAGTGTCCGGGGATAGATTGAAAGGGATGCGCTCAAGTTCAACGGGAGTTGTGAATGAGAACAGGCTAGGGCATCACAAGAAGCGAACCTGTAGGCGGCTTTGCCTTGTTTTGCCTTATTTTTCGCGCCGTTGTTGTCTTGCTATCCTGAGCCTAGGGTCTTCTTCCGAGCAGCCAAAACTATTCTTTTCGATTTACAATTAGCGCAATAAGGCACAAAAATTATTGGGCATACATATAAAGAGGTCTCTCAGTAGCAGCCATCTCTAGTCTTCATCACTGCGTAAGAGAAAACCCTTACCTAGCCACAAGGCTGGGCAACAGAAATACAACCATCCTCCATCGGGCGGCAGCATCCTGAATTATCAGACGACCCCACTCCTACATCTCATCACCCCGCATCATGCATACACAAACTTAAGCCTTTTAACACCGAAAAAAATGCCATAACTATGCTACCTAAAAAAATGCACCTGGTATCCCACGCATCACACCGCATACCCGAAAAAAAAAAAACAGAAATCGCTATGCCCAACCAAACCCATGCCGCACAGGGGAAAACAACCCATACCCACCATGCACCTTATCAGAAATAATACAAGCACAAACTCATACCCACCCAAACGCAATACGAAAAGTCAAAAAAAAAGAGTTAAAAATATATATATTATCCAACCAGCAAAACAACGAAGAAAAATTATAAATGACCGCTCAGAACCCAAGGAAAGAAACGTCCCGAAGCGAATGTAAGTTAGTTAATAAAACAACTTTAAACCAAAAGCAAAAAAAAAAATAAAAAAAAATCTTAATCAAACTTTTTCATCCTGCTTCGCCCTCGTCTCATTCAACAGCTCCATATGCGACGCAAAATCTCCCTCAGGCTGTGAATACGATATCGAGTGCGACAAATAATCCGCAAGATCCGACGAGAGCGGGGTGCGCGAAGGTGAGCGCGACGTAGTGGTGAGGTAGTTGCGGGGTGTAGATGAGCGGCCAGTGCGGTGGCCATCGTCGTGGTCGTCGGCGGCGAGGAAGGAGTAGTGGTAGGGAGATGGCTCAGGGGCGGCAGGTTTGGTGATTGGGAGAGTGTGTGAAACGAATTGTTGGGAGGCGCCGGTTGTGGGCGGGGTGATGGGCTGGTTTCCGGCGAGGGCTTTGGGGACGGCGTGGTGGAATTCGGGGATGAGGATGCTGGGGGGCCGGATGGTGGTGTTGGAGGTTTTTTCTTGGAGGTTTTTGTCTTGGACGGTTGTTTTGGGGGCTTGGGGCGCAGTGGGTACGCTGGAGATAGGTTTGGGTTCGGGGAATGGGGTTGGCTTGACTTGGAGTTGCGACCCTCGCACACCTTCGCCGAATGGTGTGCTTTCCTTGTCCTCCCAGAGGTGACCGTTGATGATTTCGTCCTCGGGCTTGTACGTTGTGATGTCCCTTATACTTTCATCCAAGCTACGTCTTATCCTGTCATTGTCGAATGATATTCGCTCCGGCTCAGCGAAACCCGAATCTTGATGGAAAGGCATATGATGTCCAGTCGCAATCGAAAAGCCGGTATCGGTTCTACTGTTACAGTCTGGCTGGTCGAAGATAGAAAAGCCTGTCTCTGCCCGACTCAATCGGTCAAGTCGGTCAAAAATGGAAAAGCCAGTGCTCACTCTTGATGGTGCCGTGGAAGTCGATACTGACGAACTGAAATCGGCCTCTCGCTCGAGATCTGCAAGAACAGTTGAATCCGGTATGGTTGATTGGCGGTTCCGCGGCGTGGAGTCGTTTGATGCAATGTTCTGAGTCTGCGCTTGAGCGAGCTGGTGCACGCGATCACTAAAGGAAGCCTTGGTGCCTACTCCGAGATGGTGATGCGCCTCTTGCGATTCTTGAAGGCCGCCACCGGGCAGTTGAGGGTCTATTTGTAGCAGGCCTGAGAATTGTTGTTCGTTTACATCTTGAGGCTCGATCGATAGCAGACCCTCAAACCGCGGTTCGTCTGAATCCATTGGCTCGATGCCCTCAAACTGTACTTCCTTGACCACACTCTTCTCAACCTTGGGCTGGACCGGTGGCAAGGCCGCTTTCTTCTCTTCCTCGATCTTTGCATCCACTTCTTGTAGAGGCTCATGGCGTGTGGGGTCATCGCGCGCTTCATCACGCAATTCTTCAAGCCTCACCTCCGGCACATCGTCATGCTTACTCGTCACAAGCGACCCCTCTATCTCGCTCTGCTTCTCCTCAAACCCTTCCTCCTCCCCCTCAATACAAATGGCCTTCACATCCCCACCTCCAAACCCCCTCATAACCACCTTGGTGTCTCCATCGACGTAGACCTGCTCCCACCGCGTCTCGCGACTCGCAGGCAGACTCGCCAGCTCATTCTCAATCTCCGAGTCGTCCAGCGACATGACGGACCTGTGCCCCTCATACGCATACGGCGACACGTTGAAGTCTTCGCGCGAGGGGGATCGCCGCCGCAGGTAGGAGCCCTGCGACGAGGAAGCTGGGTAGGTGGTCGGTGGTAGGGGAATGGCTTCGTAGGAGTGGCGACGGATGTCGGAGAGGTCGACGGCGGTGGCAGGGTCAATGTATTCTTTGGTGCGTAGGCGCAGCGACAGGCTTTCGCGCGACGCAATGTTAGGCTGGGGGTCTGAGTCGGGAGGGAATCTTGTTAGGAGTTGTGTGGCAGATGGGCGGTTGCGTGGTAGGTCACTGAGACAGGCACGCACGATACCGCGGAAATAGTCTGGGATATCAGAGCGGTGACGTTCCATTGTCTTTGCGAGCGGGCGTTCCTGGCGCTCCGGCTCATCTTGTTGTTCAGCGAGCGCCCAGAGTACCATGCCGAGTTGGTATAGGTCGGATTTAACGCCAATGTAGATGGAGACGCGTTGGCCGCTTTCAATCAGGCGCGCGAGTTCTGGGGGTTCCCAGCCAACAGGGCATCCGCGGCGGTTGATGTCGATGATCTTAGCGTCGTCGTATTTGTCGATGACGATGTTGGAGAGGGTGAAGTCGCCCTGGACGTATCCGGCTTCGTGGATTTCTGAGAGGCCTTGAATGATCTGGCGGGCCCAGCGCTCGCGACGGACCCAGTGAAGCTGGCCGGTTGGTTTGAAGTCGTAGATCATGTCGACTAGGGCACCTTGGTCGGCGTAGCTGATTAGTAAGCCTTTGATCAGCTGATTTGTTTCGTCGACGATGACGCCCTCGAATTTGATGACGGATTTGGAGTCGTGGAGGCTGCTGAGGGCGTTGATCTCGTATAGGAACTCTTCGACGGCATCTGGGCCTGGAATCTCTTTCTTGATAAATGGCCGGTTGTTGACCGCAACCTTGTACACGAAGCCGGAGATATGCGAGTCGAAGCATATTTCAGTTTCTCGGAAGCGCTTGCAGTCGAGGTGTTCGATCGCCGATGTGGGGGGGTACGGTATGATCTCGTTGACATCTTCAGTGACGTGAACATGCAGACGGCCATCCGTAGTCTGTAATTTGAGGTTGGTCACAGTATCGTAAAATTGTATGTCAGGCAGGGAATCACGGATAGCTTCGTAGATCCTGGAGCTCTTGTCGCGCTGGTAGTGCAGCGTCTTGAGATCGGCTTCAAGCGAATCGGGTTCCAATTGGCGGTAGTCGCACGACACAGTCACTCGTCGCCACTTGTTGGGCTCTTCGGCGAACGTGAGGAAGAATTTTTCTCGGTCAGACATGTCGCGGAAGTGCATGCTGAGGTTCAATATCCATCTTGCTTCCAGTTCTTCCTGCAACCGGATATCGTCGACGTCTATGATGGATGGATGGGAACCGCGCTCAGAGAACGAGTCGACCAGGTCAAGCAGCGGTGGTTCGCCCACAGGTGTGTAGTCTGGGATATCGTCTGCATCAAAATCGACCTGGCGTGCCCCGGCTGGGATGTTCGAATCCGGCCCGCCGCCGATGGTTAGTTCTGGCGACGGCATCTCAAAGTCGACCTGTCTTGCGCCCGCCGGGATATTCGAGTCTGGCCCGCCGCCAATCGTGGGTTCAGGCAGCGGTTCCTTTGGCTTGTCGCTAATGTGCGGACTCAGGATATCCGGCGCAGACATGGAAGGCACCGGGGCAGCAGGGGGCGAGAGGGCGTGCGAGGCGGGAAGTGAGGGCCTGTGGTCGATGGATGCAGCTCGTCGTTCTGGCTCAGGGGGTACCTCGAGCAGCTTGTCCCTCTTCTCGCTGTTCATGCGCTTGAACGTCAGCGGCCTCGGCAGGCCTGGAATGACCTTCCTGCTACTTCTCCTGTTCAGCAGCCCCCCCGACCGCAGCGCATGCTCTCCGCTCGAGTGCGGCCGGCCATTCTCCTTGGTCGCTTCGTTCTCCGGCTTCCCTGGCTGCGCGGCCGGCGGCGGCGGCGGTGGTGGTGGTGGTGGCGGCTCGCCGTCCTCTCTCTTCAACCACGAGCCAAACTTCTGCAGGTGGAGGCGACCCCATACGCTCTTGTGCTCGTTGACCTCTGACCTGGCGCGTTGCCTGCTGCGATCCCTGCTGGACTCGCCGTTCTCTGCAGACAGTAGATGGGGCATCGTCTGCGCTCCCGGCAGGCGAAGACGCCCAGCCCGCACACGCCCTCTTGTTCCTCTACCAGCCTGCCAGAGCGGTTGGACGTGGTGGGCACGATAGCCGTGAAGCGTTTGGTGCGGCGGGAGGGTTCCTGGAAGTGCGTGGGTTGGTGGCAGTGGTTGAGTAGGCTGTTATCGCTTTGGCGCCGTCTTCATGCTGTGGCAGTCGAGTGTGTAATGGAGACTGTCCATGCGCATTGGCATATTACGCAAGAGACGGTGGTGTGCAGAAGAACAGTGTCTTCTGGCGAGGCAAATTTCCGTGCACAGCCCGTGATATTGCTATGGAGGCCCAAGCAACGTGCCCTGCACTGGTGACTGCGCTGACGCCTAATTGGGAAAGAAAAAAAAAAGGGTCAACGCCGAGGCGGCACAATGGCGGCGCGACGTTGCCTGCGAGGCTGACGGGCAGAGAAGAGCAGCAGCAATGGGTGGGAGTGCTGGTTGCGGGCGATGGGTGATGATGCAGCTCAATTATCAGTCGTGGTGGTGGTCCGGTGTCTGGTCCTGGTCGCTCCCATGCGAGATGAGATGCGTTGTTGCAGCAGGCCAGCCAATCAGCGCTAAACCCGGTCTGTCCCCTCTCTAGTCGGATTCGTTATTCTGATTTCGTTATTCTGATTGCGTTATCCTAATTTCGTTATTCGTCCTGCGTTACACAGGTGGCTGGAGGAAGAGACCACCGCCAGTCTCGCCAGAGCGGGGGAGTGCAGAGAAAGAGGGGGCACCCGACTTTTTCAATTTCACATCATGTGTGCGTTGCAGCACGGTATTGTTTTGCGTTGCTGGCTCTCCTGCGTGGCGGTCAAGCAGACCCAGCACCGCATTGGACCGCGCTCCCTCCACCCTGCTGCATTTCCAGCGCAGCCGGCCCAAACCAAGCCCTTGATGATTCGAATCAGCGCCCGTCTGGGCATCCCCACCGCTGCCTTATTGGCCGCGGCCTGCGTCTGCCAGCCACCGTGTAAACCTGCGGTGAGGAGCATCATTCACCTCTGCAACTGCTTCCGTTTGCATCGCTGCCCCTCCCGCGTCTTCTGGATAACGTGTGCATAGTACCGTGTGCAATTGCCCGTCCCCTCTTTGGGTCCGCATACATTGGCCCAGCGCAGCCGGGTGCTAAGTACTAAATTCCTCTCGTGCGTCTGCAGCCCGTGGCCCTTTGGGACTTCGGGCCCTTGCCTATGGGCCCTCGCACAGTACACGCCCCGCCGCGTTGCACCGGCGACCCTCTTCGGCAACCTGAACCCAGCTACTGCACCTCGTCGTTCAACAGGAGCACCCTCGACTCCTCCACTCCCTCTGACATGACTAGTCTGTCACTCCAGTAGATACATGTGCCCTGACCGGTTCCACCCCCCTCGCAGCCCCAAGTGACGCGGCATCCTGAGAAGTGAAGCTGCCTACTCCCTTCACGATGCACTGCAACAGCTTTTCTCTGTATCGCTCCCTCTCATTCGTTCCCTCCTGTTCGCATTATCACATCCGATGCGTTGTCCTGTGAGTCCTTGCTCAGGGCGTCAGAAAACTTGACACGTCAATCCAGTTCATGCGCGCGAGCCGCCGAGACAAAATGCCTTTCCCGCCCAATCACCTCGCCCAATCGCTCTCCAAAAACCGTCTAAAAACAGTTCCCTTTGCGAGACGCTGTGCTTTTGTGCCAGACCTTATGTACTATGTATGTAGATGAGGTTGTGCAACCGTGGTAATGGTTGCAGTGCGTGCTTTGCTGCCCATGCTTTCGTGCAGTCCCTTTGTCCCACCGGTTAGCCGCAGGCTCCTCCAACACGCGACACGGCACGGGAGGGCAAAAGTAAAATATAAAAAAAAAAGTTGCGGGAGAAGGGACGTTGTTAATCTATTCCTGCGCCTAGGTTGCACTGCACGAAATCGCTCCTCGCGAAGCTGCATGGTGGCTGAACAGGCATTGTCGCTGTGCGCTAACTGCTCCCAGGAGTACATGCATGGAGGGGCTGGATGGCCGGTCCGACCAGGAAATGAAAACTGCTTCGACAATGCAGTCGAGCGTCGCATGAGGAAAATATTGAGGCTGGCTGTGCATTACCCAGATCGCCACGCGAATACCTCGACCAGTTAGGTCCGGTCCGTCCCGCTCTCAGGAGGGATCATGCCAGCTTTCTCATCCCCGAGCATCAGCATCACGACGCAAGGGTTAGTAATGCTTAGGTCAAGGCTGGGGGCCATATCAATGATGGTACATGTAGTCGTCGAGTATCTATCGCTGCAGAGAGGACGCATGCCTAATGCTAGCAGTCGTGATGCAATGGCCAAAGCCTACGTGTTCATACCAAAACGCCCAGAATGCGAGGCCTCCTTTTGCTATGTCATACAGAGTCTATCCTTTGTACAATATGGAGCTCAGTCATCCTCTTCGCCAGACTCCTCCTCTTCCTCCCCCTTTTGTTTCTGCTCCTTTCGCTTGCGATCGCCCTTCTTAGACTTGAGTTCCTTTTCCCAGAGCTTGTTCACCACGTCTTTGTCTAGCTTGGGAAAGATGATCTTGAGTACGTCAGAGTACCAAGTTACTGGCTTACCCTCGATGCCTTCTTTAATGTTCTGAAACATGTCAGTGTTTAGATTTGACCGTATACTTCCATCCGAATCATACCTCTGGTAGCTCCAGCCAATCGCTCATGTTGTCTTGTGGGAAGATGACCGTCTTCGCGCCAGCTCGGCGTGCAGCAACTGTCTTTTCTCTCAATCCACCAATCCGCAGCACCTTGCCCGTCAATGTAATCTCGCCAGTCATAGCAACAGCCTCTTTGATCTTGGTGTCGAGTGCCAGACTCAGCAGACTCGAGGTCATAGTGATACCTGCACTAGGTCCGTCTTTCGGTGTAGCGCCCTCCGGACAATGCAAATGTATTCTCGCGTGCTCGAAAAACTTGTTCTTGGGGTATTCACGAGCCATGAAGCTCTTCGCGTAAGAGTAGGCGACACCAGTTGACTCCTTCATTACATCACGAAGAGAACCAGTTCTTTCGAGGCCGCCATGTGAGGAAGCTGAGATAGCGTTCTGAACGATGGACTCAATGTATAGCGCCGAACCCCCCATTGATGTCCATGCCAGACCCATAGCTACTCCAGGAGGGGTGGTATCATACAGCCTGTCAGAAATGTAAATCGGTGGCCCGACGTAATCTTTCAAATTCTCTCGAGTGATCGAAATGTGCACGCTATCGGGAACCTTCAGAGCAACGCGGGGTTTCTCGGTGGTTTGCTTCTCCATGTTCTCCGGCGTAGCGTTAATATCGGTCTCGTCCTTTTCAGACTCTCTTTGTGCAGCTTTGCCTTCCTCCGTGAGCGCTTCGGCCTCTGAGAGCGCATCCTCGCCCACTTCAGTAACAATATTCAGAGCAGCCTTCCGGTATATCTTCTCAATGTGTTTCTTGAGGTTACGGACACCTGACTCGCGGCAGTACTTGTTGATAAGCTCCACAATTGCATCATTCTCCAAAGCAACATCTGCATCCTTCAGGCCGCTTAGGTCCTTAGCCACAGGCGCTAGATACTTTTCTGCAATAGCAATCTTCTCATCTGAGACGTAGCCGGATAGTCGAATCACTTCCATGCGATCAAGGAGCGGTTGTGGGATAGTGTCTTCCATGTTGGCCGTGCAAACGAAAAGAACTTTGGACAAGTCAACTGGCACATCCAAATAATGATCCAGGAAGCTATTGTTTTGCTCGGGGTCGAGAAGCTCAAGAAGCGCAGATGCAGGATCGCCGTGATTGCTCATACGACCCATCTTGTCAATTTCGTCGATCAGCACAAGAGGATTCTCGGTCTGACATTTCTTGAGTGCCTGGATGATACGGCCAGGCAACGCACCAACATACGTTCTGCGGTGGCCCTTGATTTCCGCAACATCGTACATACCACCTACGCTGAAGCGGTAGTACTGACGATTCAGCGCCCTCGCAATCGACTTGCCAATGGAGGTTTTACCGACACCAGGTGGTCCGACCAGACAGAGGATTTTACCCTCTACGGTACCACGAAGTTTTCCAACAGCAATAAACTCCAAAATACGGTCTTTCACATCCTTTAGCCCATGGTGATCTTCATCTAATACATCACGAGCATTTTTTATGGCGAAGGTCTCGGCACTGCGGAGACCCCAGGGTAGCTGCGTAAGCCAGTCGAGATAATTACGGGTAACGTTAAATTCGGAACCGTTGGCGTCAAGACCTTGAAGTTTATTCATCTCCTCGTCGAAGACTTTGCGGACTCCTTCCGGCATGGCCAACTTCGAGGCTTTCTCCGAGAATTTTTCAATGAGCTTGTCTTTGCCATCGGATTCTATACCAAGTTCCCGTTTAATTTGCTTCATTTGTTCCATCAGGAGGTATTCTCGGTTCTTCTTCTGTACCCTTGCGTTGACATCGTCGGCAACCTTCTTCTGCAGTTCGGCGCTCAAGAGCTCCTTCTTAATTAGCTCCAAGGACTTGCTGAGGCGTTTCTCTACATTCATCTCCTCAAGCGCTGATTGTAGCTCAACCGAGTCTGCCTGAGCTACAGCAGCTGCAAAATCCGACAGCTTGACAGGATCTTCTCCAACGTTCATAGTGGTGTGGACAGCAAAAGTAGATACGTGATCGCGGAAGAGAGGATTAAGGAGTGCCACCCCCTTGAACGTGTTAATAATCTCGTTACTGAGGACTTGGATGGTCTTGTTCGTTTTCAGGTCGAATGGTTCTTCAACAAGATTCTCAACATCGGCAACGCTGACCCTGCGGTCTTTGAGCAAGGCTGAAATACTGTCATCATGCGCTCTTGTTTCTTCGCTAACCTCTTCGAAGCTGGCAACAACATCGCCTTTGCCTTGACTGTTAGCTGTTTCTTCTGTTGCAGAATTTTCTGAAGCACTCTCATCCACTAGCGCTCCATCTTCTTCCGCCTTCGGTGGCGTGAGACCTGTCATCTTTATCCTGCGGTGAGGATAGAGAACACATGTCATGGCAAAATTATTATCGGCGCCAACAGGGAATGCACTCGTAACTTGGCAGAAAGTGCCAACCTCGTGGACCTCACTGGGGTCATCGATCACATCCTTGTCTGCAGCGTCGTCTTTGAACATGAAGGCGCCAATATATGGTTGTCCACGTTTAACCATATCCGCAATCGCTTGGCCGACTTCCCGGTCTCTTATCGTGATAGCCTTGTAGAAGCCGGGAAATAGTGGGCGCCTGACTAACGGAATCGCCATGACCTGAGGAAAGACGTCCGGTATTGAAGGTTTTACTAGTGATCGATCAGAGGCCTTACGCCTTTTCCCTCCACCATCGCCTCCATCTCCACTAGCAGCACTTCCTTGTCCAGAACCTGTCCGTGCTGGTATTGGTTCAGGTTGTTTACTCTTCGCCTCGAGGTCCTCGGCCTTTTCCTGCTCCTTGATCTTCTTTGAGTCTTCCGTCTCCTCCTCCTTGCCCTCTTCGGTTGGTGCTGGGGGTGTTTTAGAGTCCTTCTCCTTTGGGCTTCTCAGTGATATCGAGAAGCTGCGATACGCGAGCAGCGCGGCGGGTGGTGAGGGGCAGCGAAGAGGATACCGTGACATGATAGATGCAGTGCATTGTGCAGGGAGAAAGGGAGCTGATGCCCTTGGTGCGGTTAATCGGGTGCTCTGTCGTGTAGCCTGGCGAAGAGCTGCCCGCCACGGCAGGTTTGAACTATGGGGCATGGCGAGGGAAGAAAGGCGCGACTTCGGAAGAGGGGACAACCAACGAGAAAGGGGAGAGTAACTGCACGGTACACTACACTCCTGGCGTGGAGTGAAGATATTGGTGCAGCCGAAGAGGGTAGACCCCAAAAAAATAGGTGGTGGTAGTGTTGTGTTGTGGCTTTGTGAACTGAATTGATCAGCAACTTTCAGAGCTCGAGCCCGAGTTCCGATTACCACCAATGGCTAAACCTCGGCATTATCTGAGCTTCGGTGAGGCAATGGATGGCAGATAGCCTCGTCCTTCTATGAACTTCGGAGACTGTAAAGTTTAATGACGGCTTCGCATCACGCTAAAGTCGTCATAATCGTTGATCGATATGGTCCGGATGGGCCTGAGCGCTAACACCAAATACTACTCTTCGATAGAAGAGAAGGTAAAGTGGCCATCATTCTCGCTACTGGTGAACACCACCAAACAACTCGACCCTCGCAACCAACGGGCACTAGAACTCAAATACAGAATAGCAAGGAGGTTGAAGCACACACATGTGGCTGCCGGGATGACCAGGACAATCCACAGGTTTTCTTGAGTTCGACTTTGATCCAATAATTCTGACATCCACAGCTTAGCCTGGTCTTCCACATACAAATGGCTTCTTACGATCACAGTATGCTTCATCTCCATCTCAGCGGGATTACCAGTAGATTTCTGTAGCGCTGGTGACGAATACGTGGCCGCGCAATTTAATGTGCCAATGAGCCATTTCCAAATTTGTACTGAGCGTCATGCAGCTAGAATATAGGTACGGCGCTGTTCCTCTAATTTTCGTTCTGTTGACTTGAAATACTGGTCGCATGCCTTGTAGTTCCAGACTCCTAGTGTGAAACAATACTACCATGAAGTTGCAATGGAGAGTGGCCCGGAAAAACGTTGAATGTTGTTGAATCTTTTTGAATACCGTCCAGGCTGCAAACACAGTATTCGCTTACGAGGCTCATGAAATAATATATTGGTAGTGGCACCGAATATAGAAAATTTGGGGTCATGACATACCCCCACCAATATCTGTGTAGTCATTGCTTCCTAATTGGATGGCTAATGAAGTAGGAGGTTTCTCACCGTTTGTTTACAGCTTCGTGTAATCACTTGGAGTTTAGAAAATTTCCTAACCCTCGTACATATTGCGACAGCCATATCAGCACTATATCCTGACTCATCCAGCCTATTCTTACCTTCGTCGCCACACTAAACACAAATGATGCCTTTGATACTCTTGATCGTTGCCATTGTATTTCTTCCGCTTCTTGTAGGCGGGTGTCTTGCTGCTACAGCATTGACAAAATACCGTCGATGTGTTCTAGCTGATGACCTGGAGGGGGGAGAGAACACCAACAGTGCACAACATGTCAATGGCCAGATCATCGCAATGACCAACGTTCTGGCTGACGGATATGATCATGGAAAGGCACTGCCGCATGCTCCACAAGACATAGTGGCTCCAAACAATGGGCTGATTGCGAAGCCACTAAGTAAAGCCCATGTAGCAATCAAAGGAGTAGGGGGAGGGTTCATGGAATACTTCACTTCAACTAAGGGAACGGGAAAGAAAGCGAATGATGATTTACAACCCCATGACCATATTGAGAATACAGACCTTTACTCACGACCGGAGGGTGTACAGAAGCAGACAGAGCTGCAATATCCGGGACAACAGTACGGCCGTGAGTTTATTGAAATCCTAGTGCCACAACGGTATACAACGTTGAGAATAGTGGAAGGTATAACTCTGCTAAAGATGGGGAGGAAAGTACGAATGTACGGGCGGAAGTTAGTCACGTCGCGCAATTAGTATCACATTCGATAACGAATCAAGCGGAGTTGTAGGCTGAAGATTTCGAAGATGTCGATTTAGGGGCTGATGTAGCTCAGAAAACGCTGGCCGAACTCCCTGCCACAGCAGTGATCCGATCCAAGCAATCAAACATATCATGGAACCATGGTTCTGGAGTCGTCTATGATTGGTGTTCTGAGGCCAAACAGTCACAGTAATACGGCCTAGCCGCGCTTTAATGCCTTGAATCTTACTCAACTAAACTTCCACGTAGGCCTAGTTTCCCTTTCACACAGGTATAGTGAAGTAATGGCCATCGACGAATCGAAAATCACGACTTCGAGCGTGAATCGCACGAATGAATATGCGCCGAAAAGAAGAATGTTGTAAAATTCAAGTTTCAGTAGTGATACCGCCAGCAGCGTTCTCAAAATCACGGTCTCGCGACAAGATGGGCGAGGGTAGGTGCAAGGTTCTAGGGGGAATGGAGGCTCTATGTGAAGATTTTGTGACAATGATGTCCTCTCATGTAAATAAACTAATAGCATATTTCCCTTGCTTTGTGTTCCATTAGCTAGTTGACTATCTTCTTGTGAAGTCAACAAATCCATGGTCCTTACAGTGATGGTTGTACAAGGATAGCGTTGGTAGTGCTCAAGGCGATCCAACTCCGAGAGGAGCTGGAAAACAAAGATTTCATGATGTTTTGTAAATTTGGCCATGTCTTCGTTTCCAGAATGTCTGGACGTCTTGGTTGGTGTTGTGACAGCGTGACAAGGTTCATTCGCTTAGGCAGCGGGGGGATAGCGTGAACCCTGTTGCTTTCCCTGGCAACGCGCATTCGCATCGTCATTGCCCGTGCCCCTGGACCATCACTACCACGACTCTGATAACGAACATTCACTCAAACCAGCGAGACACGTGTCGCGACGCGACCGTATTTGGTCACGATGCAAAGCCAACACCAGAATCATACGTCCACTGGAGGCATCAGCACTCCGAGAGCGGCGCGACAAACAAACAATGACGCGAACCTCCTTTCACACTCACTGAAGAGACTTTCCCTGCATACGCCTACAAACACGCCTCTCCCGCAATCACCCGGTTCTAGGTCGCCTAGGAACCCCGCAGAACCTCGTCGAACGTCTTCCTCACCCAGCTTCCCTCCCAGCTCGATCCGCCGCAGTTCCAGCGTCGTCAGCTTAAGCCGCTCATCCTCCCCCGCATTGGTGAGAAAATATTCGACTTCCTCATTGCGTGGCGACGTGCCTGGGAGCCCACGCCCTGGCCCTTCGCGCCGATCGTCTTTCGTTCCAAACATGCCGTCGCCGATTGGAGCTAAGAGCCCACTGCATCCCCCGCCACTGGAGGAGAAGCTGCCTCTGCGCGCATGCGATGTCGCCGACGAATATTTCAAGAAGGAATTGGCTCGCCATGAGTGTATGACTGACCCTATCGATGCGGGCACTATCGTCTTCGTCCACGACCAATGTTACGGGCATCGCTTCTCGAGACCAAAGACACCCAAGACCACCCTAAGCCTTATCATGGAGAGACCAGAGCGGATCCTCGCGAGCGTGCTCGGTATATCAGCTGCCTACGTGCGACTGGGTGACCGCCATAGCGAGGGCAGTCATCCACCGCATCCCTATTACGAACCCCCTCAGCGCATACCTTTCAAGATCCGCAAAACGTCTCGCATGGTGGACATTACCTCGCAGGTCGTGACCAACGTACACGGTACAAAATGGATGGGTGAGCTTAAGTCTCTGTGCAACAATGCCGAGCGCAAACTAGCATCAACTGGTAAGGAGTTGGCACGGGATGCGCTGAGTATCCCTGGACAGGCTTCGAAGAGAGAATTGCATGCCGGAGATCTCTACTTGTGTTCTGAGTCGATGAATGCGTTTCAAGGTGCGCTTGGAGGTGTGCTTGATGCAGTAGACGCAGTTTTCCAGAGCACAGGCACGAATAACGGTCCCACACGCGCATTCGTGTGCATTCGCCCCCCAGGCCATCATTGCTCCGACGACTATCCCTCTGGTTTTTGCTGGTTGAACAACGTGCATGTTGGTATTGAGCACGCTATGATGCAGTATGGCGTAACACATGCGGCTATCATCGACTTCGATTTGCATCATGGAGACGGTTCTCAGGCCATCACATGGGCGCGCAACAAGAAAGTACAAAACATGTCTCGGAACACGCCTAACTCGAAGAAGACCTCAATCGGCTATTTCAGCTTGCACGATATCAACTCTTATCCTTGCGAAGATGGCGACGACGATAAGGTTCAGGCGGCCAGTTTGTGTATTGACAATGCCCACGGTCAATCCGTCTGGAATGTACATTTGCAATCATGGAAAACGATAGAAGAGTTTTGGGCTATTTACGAAGAAAAATATCTAGTGCTTCTTGAGAAGACGCGACAGTATCTCAGGTTCCATACCAACCGTCTCCGAACGTCTCCTAATCACCCGGCACCCAAAGCGGTAATTTTCTTATCCGCCGGTTTCGATGCAAGTGAATGGGAGACTGCAGGTATGCAGCGTCACTCTGTCAACGTCCCCACCGAATTCTACGCGCGCTTCACCAGAGATGTTGTCCGCCTTGCAAACGAAGAGAACACAGGCGTCGGCGGCCGCGTCATCTCGGTGCTCGAAGGCGGCTATAGCGATCGAGCGCTTGCTAGTGGTGTCATGAGCCATCTTTCCGGTCTTTGCGACGGCCAAGTATGGAATGATACTAAGCCTGCAAAGGGCCTTGCATTCGACATGCGCCAACGACTTGGTGGGCTGAGCATGCACGATGAAGAAGCAGTAATGCGATCTCTAGAGAGTGAGGCTACGCTTGTTACGTATGATCCTCGATGGTGGCACGCGACACATCTGTCCGAGCTGGAAAATGTCACAAATCCTCCTCCGGTGGTGGCGCCCAAGAAAGTGCGTAGTGGACCGCCAGCACACTTTTCATCGCCAACACAATCCTTTGCTGCGAAAGTCGTTGACCCAACGAAGATTTCACGCACTCTTGGTACGAGACATGCTTCAAGCCCTTCTCGAGCTCCTACGCCACCCCCACCCGAAGTTGATTGGGCAACTGCAGCACATTCTCTGAGTCAACTGTTGATACCATCTGACCGCCAAACCCGCAGTCATAGGCCTGAGGATCTTGCCGAGCCCAAAGTTAAGAAGGATAAGCCCGCTGCGCCGGTGTTGAATTCGGTGCACCTTGATCCATCAGGCCGACAGCTTCGTCGCCGTAACAATGTCGCGACATACATCGACCCTAATTCGGATGATGAAAAGGCATCGTTGCGACCAGAGTCAAGAGCAAGTCGCCGTAAGACAATTGCGGACTTTCCCTTGGCTACAATGGAGGAACCAGTCCCAGCGCGTTCTGCTTCCCGACGAATGAGTATCGCGTCTAGTGTATCTTCGATTGGGGATAGGAGTGTCAGTCGGGAGCCGAGTGTCGCCTCTCGAAGACCCAGTGTAGCGCCTGTAGCAGCCACGACTAACAGTGTCGCATCAAAGAAAACTCGAGGAGCTACCACGACTACCACCTCTCGCGCAGCTCCCCGTCCACCTGTACCACGCGTACCCTCAAACTATGCCAGCAAAACAGCAGCACCAAAGGGCAAAGAGAATGATGACATGGACGTTCTCACCACAGGGCTTAAGAGAATAACTCTGAAGTTGCCATCGAAGGAGGAATACGAAGCTCGCGAAAAAGAGAAGGAGGAGAAACAGAAGGCATTAGACGCGGCGAAGAAGGCATCAGCAAAGACAGCATCGCGAAAACCGGCCGCGGCACGCGCAACGGCAACAAAGCCAGCTGCTAAGCCAGCTACTGCTGCGAAGAGGGGACCTGGACGACCCCCTAAGTCCTCAAAGCCCGCCTCGCCTGTTGACACGAGAACTATTTCTCCCGTACCTGAGCGCCCACAACTGCAGAGCGTAGCGATGGCTCCTCTCGTACAGCCTCAGCCTGTCCAGCCCGGTTCTGTCTCGGCACTAGTCGAATCTGCTACTCCGCTGCCACCCACCAAAGCAATTACTACAAATACCCAGGAAGTTGATCGATTCGCGGCCGCTGGCCTCACTGAGCCCCCCGCCGAAAACACGCCCATTGAACAGCTTCGCGAGCAGCTTCCCAAACCATCATTCATCACTATGACAACGCCTGTGCGTGATATAACTCCCCCTCTATGCGCCGAAACGCCGCCACCACCGCCGCCATCAAACATGCCTGAGTTTATGAACTACACGACTCAGTCCTTTAGCCCCACCTCTACTGTAAATGGTGAGATGAAGGCGACAGGACTTCCTACCTCGGTGCCTCTTCAATGGCTTCCTCCGAACACGACATCTGTTACAAATTCAACAACTGGTCCCCAACCTTTGTCGCCCGTTAGTAAGCGGCAGGATCTGCCAGTCTTTTCTGCACATGGCAGCATTCCATTTTCATCAAACTCTGGTGCTGCGCCGGCTAGAGTTGCCACTGGACATCAAAGTGCATTCGCAGGCCCCAAGGAAGAGATACGTGGAGACATTTGGGAAGTTCCCGACACACCAAGACGCTAGGACCGGCCACAATGCCTTTATCAATATGGGAATTGTTTGTGCGAGGAGATGTTTGGAGATTTTCTTTTCATTCGCCAATGGTAAATGGATGACCGAAAGATGGCGATTATGTCTCGGGAGCCTGGGTATTATCGGTCTTGTGCTATGCAAATGACGTTTGTTGGTACCCGATATTGCGTTCATCGGAACGAGGTTGTTTCCCAGGCGTTCAGGGTTCCAGGCGGCCAACGAATCAGCGCGGCAGCCGCGCAAACATTTGGAGTACCTACTGCTCGTTGCTGCGTCCACTGCGGATATTAGCATTGGCACTTTGATATTGGGAGCAGTACCGTAATAGTTGTTGCGATGCGGCGACCCAGAGATACCCAGGGTTTTCCTACTTTGTTTGCGCGGTAGTTAGTTTCCAATGCCATTTGTGTTGCGTAACAATCCACATCCTCCACACGTCCCTATTGACCATGGAATAACTCTAGGCGACATTTGCGTCCCACTCATATGGGTATCATGCAGTCCCCGCATCCTAGGTGTATCACAAGGTGCAGGGATACGAGGCGGGAACCAATTGTTAGCGCAAGTACCCATCCCATGACAAGGTTTGGTGCGGGGCAAGGGACATGGCGAGCTTAGACCCTAGATCCTGCACCAGCAGCGGGAGAAGCGTATGACGTACATTTTTGCCTTGCACGGGGCGAATGGGTGAGTGGGCCGCTCGGTTTCGGGCCGCTAATGGGGAATGGCGTGACTTAGTTGTGTTGGACTTTAGCTATCAGGTACTTGTTTTCTGGGTGCTTGCGTCTTCTTCTTTCTTACCTACTTCTTCGCTCCGTGGCTTTCTCTGGGCTCGTATACTCTGCTGTTCGCTTGTCTGCATCTCACTCCGCTGTACCGCTGTTTGGCTAGCTGGGTCTCAAACTGTTCCCTTACCGCTGTCCGGCTGTTTGTATCTCGCATTACCGTACCACTGTTCGGCTTTCTAGCTCTGGCCCTATCACACCACCGTCTGGCTGTCTACCTCTGACTCTGCCACACCGTCGTCTAGCTCATCCGAATCTCACCTTATTGCACCATTACCGCCTTTTAGCTTTTGGCTCGCCGACGAGCTGCATGACAACTGAACTATATCAATACCTTCTGCCCGCCTAGCTCCCTCTCTTCTACATCGATATCGAGCTATCCAAATCCATTGATCTACCGATTCCTACAACCCTTCTTGGCTGCCTTGCTATCAAGAGCTCTCTCCTCTGCTACCACCACTTGTTAGCTCTTACACCCTAGCGCCCTCTCTCCACTTCTGCCCGAGCACGCTGGCGGCCTTTGTCCGAATTTCAATAGTTCTGCCCAGCTCTCTATCACCACTAGCTCCCGTTTGGCTGCCACTGCTCTGTTCGCTGACTAGGCCTTCTACCTTACTATCGCTGAGCGTCATCACAGCCTAACACCGACAATTCGATACCAGACTATCACCGGCATCTAGCACAATGTCGGAACCAGCCACAACCAACCGCAACCCCTTCGCCCGTCGCGAGGAGTTCTCTTCACAGTCCATCCTCTTCTACAAGATCACCACTTCTATCAGCTACTTGCTGCTTCTGGTCACGGCCTTTTACTACACCTTCAACGAGCCACACGAGGGTGGTCATCCTCATGGCCGATTCTGGCAGCACAACTACCCTACGCCATTTTCACAAAGCAAGATTATTACAAGTATCTACTGGATTGTGCTCTTTGCTCTTCAACTTGTCTATGCATGGTCCCTGTACGCCTCTGACACCGTGTACGTAACAGCTGCAGCCAATGTCGGATCTCACTTCGTGGCAAACAACCTTCTTCTCTTCGGCTTTATCCACCTCTGGGTACGAAGCCATTATTGGCTCGCGGAGCTGTTGATTATTATCAACTATTTCAATCTCTCCTTCGCTTACTTCCGTCACTCTACTATCCCAAGGGTAATCCACATCGGCACTGTGAGCGGTCCTCTTGCTTGGAATTTCGCTGCGCTGTACTGGGTCGGTGCCGTGGCTTTTCATTCGAATCATTTTGCTGCACGCATCGTTGCCAATGTTTTCATCTGGAGCTGGCTAGGCTATGGAGTCTTCTTCCTCGCAGCCTACAAGGACTACACCATCGGCTTTGCACTGTCTGTCCTCAGTTTCTGTAAGTTCTATATATCTATACACTTTTACAACCCTAATCACACAGCTTACAATCCACCCTAGCAACTGGCGTAAGTCAGTTTCTTACCAAGCCGCATGTCGTCCAACTCCAATGGATCTTTGCGTTCACTATTGGTGGCCTTCTCTTCATTCTCTCGCTCGCTGTTGGCATACCCGGACTCCTTGGTCGCGATCCCTTCCCCCGTGGACAGATCGTTAGCGAAGACCGTGAGCGCGCCCCGTTGTTGGCTGATGAGTAGTATTCCCTTCATTCAAAAGGGGCCACTTCTCTGTAGGTTGGACTACTCAGGTTCAGTAGAGTTGGCTCCGCCCGAACTAACAAACAATCGGCTGTGGAAACTGATAGTAGTGATTCATTCTCATCAAGGATGTTCTGTTTCAACGCTAAGCAGCAGGACGGCTCGATCAGCTTGGATGAATTAAGTCCAGAAGTTTCTTATTTCCTTAAGCAACTAATGCAATTTGGAATGTACCTCATGTGCCCGATCGGGCATATCAAAGTGGGGGTATTTATACGGTGGTGGCTTTCTATTCTTTCCATGAGCGTCGCTGGCACTTGGAAACAAAAGGGCAAGAACGAATCTTTTTGTGCAATGTGGACGGTTTTCTTACTTTCTCTAAACATATCATAGTTACTCAGGTGGGTGGGTTGGTCATGCAGAGACACCCGAACAATACCTTTGCGGAACCAGTTAGCCTTTGAAGTAAATTCAATCTTTTTTATTCCCTGATGCCATAGTATGTAATTGTATCAACCATGGAAAGCTTTAATTTACGCGAATTAGTCGATGGAACTGATAGGGTAGACGTGGAATTGCCATTGGTTGAAGCATCATCACGACCAGGTCCCCCAGTACATCACTATATTTGTGACCATCGTGACAAACAACAGCACTAACCTCTACACGCAGGAACTTTCTTTCCGGGGCCAGCATGCGACAAGGTTCATTCTCATAAAGAGGGGGTTCCTGGTCTGAAAGCTTTGTCTGCCTCGGCCCCATGTGGCCTTTCCATTCTTAAAGTGACTTCAGTCTCTTGTCCTGTGTCCTTTGAACAGCTTTCGAGCACGAGCATACACAACAATGCATCGTGTTACTTTCTATACAGCCGCACTCATCGCTCTTGCATCCGCTTCCCCTCATGCAGTCCGCGCAGCAACCCTCATACCCAAGTCCGTCTTTGACAACACCGCGAACCTCGAAAACTACTTCACGTACAACTACCCATGGGGCGGCAACACACACAACGGTGCGCAATCCCATAAAAGCCTTCATTTATATCTATTGCTAACTTCCCTGGTAGGAGGGGCACGCATGGACAAAGCCCACGTTACGATATCCTCACCCGGTGTTCTGAGCATCACTGCACAACCTGTCAAAGGCCAGCCGCCCGCCACTCACGGCGGCAAGCAAATACCCATCAACTATCTCAGCGGCGCAATCGGTGCAAAGCAGAAGTTTGTCGTAGCAAAAGGCACGACTTTAGTCTTCAGTTCAAGTTTTATTGCCACCACCGCAAAAGGTAAGTTTCTTGTTCTTTCCAGTAGGGCACGCATACACTTGTGCATACTTTGATTCCGCTTCTGACGCGGTGTTGTAGGAACTTGGCCTGCCTTCTGGCTTACCGCGGTCTCGGGCTGGCCGCCAGAGGTGGATATGGCGGAGTGGAAGGGTAGCGGGAAAATCAGTTTCAACACGTTCAACACTTCATCCTCTGTGCAGGCCAAGGACATCAACTACCCAAATCCAAGCCAGTGGCACGATATTAAGTGCCAACTGAAGGATAATGGCGGCGGCATCGTTCAGGTCAAGTATTGGCTTGATGGCGTTGAAGTGACAACACATTATGGGAAAGATTATGTCGGGAAGGAACTGTACTTGGTGATCAATCTGCAGATGGAGGGGAGCAGCGGGAGCCCTGGGCCTGGATCGAGTAAGTTGACTACTCTCCTAGAGGACAAGAACTAATATGTATGCAGATACAACATATTCGCTGAGGGGATTAGAAGTGACAAGACTTTGATAGGTATTTGGACATGTTTGGAATCGTGATGCTGGCATTTATGAAGCGCATATAGTGAGACATACAAGTAGACGCATGAATGATTTTGCACGCAATGCATAAGAATGCTTCCATTACACTAGAACTGTACACCGAGTCACATTATCCTGTCCAACCATGCAGCAATTGCAGCGCCAACTGCGCCGACTATCCAAATGCCCACCCCCAAACGTGCACCAATAATGCAAATGCCACAGAGTAGGGGACGCAGCCGGCAGGAAAGAGTCTTCAGACTCCGAGGTGCTCGCATGTGCGAATTGCCTCTACCACCAGCTGTGTCCCAAGAAGTAAAAAAGTTACCCATCCTCCTTCCGTTCCGCTCTACACCTTCCATTCCATTTCGTCACCGTGGTCTTGGATGGCGATGGAGGTGCCATAGCCGACGAATTTGTCGACGCCGCTGCTTGGATAAAGCTCCTTGTCGGAAGCTTCGGTCAGGGACTGCTTGTTATTTGGCGTGTCCCTCAAGTTAAACTAGTAGACTGTTCATCAATACTGGCTAGTGCCAGTATATCAGAACAATCTACGAGATTAAGCTCGAGGGACTACTTGTTATGTAGGGTGTCCCTCAAGTTAAACTTGTAGACTGTTCTGATATACTGGCTAGTGCCAGTATATCAGGACAGTCTACAAGATTAAGCTTGAGAAACTGACGAGCCCAATACATTTCAAGTATCGACCGGCCTTTAAGTGATTAAACTGGTACACTGTTCATCAATACTGGCTAATGCCAGTATATCCGAACAGCCTACCAGATTAACCTTGGTGTTACCTCCGCAGGCCTCGATGGCTGTGCCAGACTTGATGAGGTTGGACGTAGTCATGGAGGCTAAGTTCTCGGCCAGCCACCGCGGCCTCATTCCAACGAGATTCATGCTACAGGGAGATGGCTGGCCGTGCGATTTGAGGTTGAGGTGGAGAAGTGACTATTCTTTCGCATCAGATTGTGGACAGCCATCTTCCTGCTGCGAAGGTGACTGAGCAGTGTCGAATTCAAGGTATTTCAACCAAAATTCGCGCGAGTCGGCAAATCTGCCAAACATTTGCACGAGGTCGAGCTTTTTCAATAGCTCCCTTGCACCATGGAAGGAAGGGCGTTCATGTAAAGTTGTGTTGAGATGGTAATATTGAAAATTGATTTTTGTGATGTAATTGTGGTTGTGGAGTGTCGAAGCGAAAAGATAAATGGGAGAAGGGCACTTATTTATACCCCAGAGGACACACAGAAACCACTAGAATCTAAGGTGAACGTAGATTACGTAAATTCAAAGCAGATTTCCCGTTTTGGGCTTCATTTCACCTTGCCAAGCAGGACTAATCCATTGAAGCGAGTAGTAGTGACGTAGGATTCCCACGTGATAGACACTTGGTTACAGTGTTGCCTGTTGCGTTGAGAAGAATTTTTTGGCTAGACTAACTGAATTGAGATAGAGGTGAGTGCTGTCAGCTCCTGGGTGCTGACCTCGATATCATTCCAGGCAGTGTGAACTGTTACCACTATGGTCTAGTTCATTCGTCGAGTACTAAGCGCCTAATCGAAATGCAGAAGAGAAGATACTAAAAACGCTTTGACAGCGAAGCATTGGAGAGAAGGGCTCACTGCAGGACTTGTGCAATGGCAATGTTGACATGATATTAGCTGGGGGACCGCCGGCCTCCATGCCTGAGGGAGTCACTTACGAGAGCAAACATGTCGACTCTACATCCTAGACTATAGCGGAAATGCCTGAAAAGCCGGAACATATACTACTGATGGCATCATCCGCCATTTTACCCCTTTGGAGCTTCGAGCAGTTGTGTTCGGGTGCTCTCAACCAGAAGAGCCTGCGACATGCTAATACACGAAATGAGGGGCTTCTTGAAGGCCCCTCAGGAATACAAAGCTACTCAAGAAGGCCAACCACTCAACGTAGGCACCACATTAGGGAGCGGATGCTCGTCCTAATACCAAATGCAATCAGGTCCCAGAATATGATATGAAGCTAGCGATGCAGCAAGCTTGGTTCGGATCGGAAATGCAACCCAGAAGGTTGAGGCAAACTCTTTCATGTAATTAGGATAAAACTAATTAATACTAGTAGGTATTTACAGATAAGTTCAATACAAGTTTGTAGGTGCACCTTTGTAATGGAAAAGCTCAGCTCACTGCTTTGACATCGCCTGACTAGATCCTACTAGAACGTGTTTCGTATGCCTTCAATAGCCTATACCCGATCAATCTAAGAAAACAAATAAGTTACATCTAATGTGGTGTTCCCATACATAAGCTTCGGTTGCATTCAATACCTATCGTGACGTTGGTTTACTACTCTTATTCCTTGTCAAGGTCTGCCAAAAATCCTGATTCCCTTGTTGTAAGTTCACTTAAACTTGTCCCTTTGGCCTGCCCATGACATTCGAAGGCTACACCTACCTTATCCGCACAAAGCCTCTTCCAGTAGGTGTGATACAGCGGCAAGATCCCTTAGTGGACGAAATAAATTATATTGCAGAGTGAGCATCTTGTTATAGATAATAAGATTATTACTAATTACCAAGAACATAATCTTACGTGCCAAGTACCTCAGTAAACAACATGAAAGTATAATAAGATCTGGTCTTGGTGTGTAGCAGACAAAACAGTTTTATTCGAACAACTGACTAGTCGAAACTATATAATGATGGACTATACTATCTGAGTTCAAATCCTCCAAGTCATCGCCTTTTGGAAATTCTCTAGGTCTGTCGACTGAGGTAATGTTGGTGCCAGGATGCCGTCACAGTGGGAGAACCATGCGGAAGGGGATACCTTGGGCATCGTTTTACTCTACTCGCACAAAGCAGCATCCAATGTCCATACTTTGCAACTTGTCGCCAACTTCGCCTAGGGCGTGCTCCCCCTCCCTTGGCAATTTAGGGAACATTTCTATAGTAAGTTGGTGAAGGGTATTCTTGGAAGTGCATTCTACAATGCACTTTGCTGCCCATCACTCAACTATCCGGATGCCCTCATTTTGATGTCGCCACGGAGTATGATTGTAACCTTTGCCCTTCATCTTATGTGCGACGAACATGACCATCAACGAGTCGAGAGACCAGAACGATCGCCCTGGATCGTTGGGGTTCTACTGACTTCTGTACCGTTGGTTGCCACCGGAAGTTGGCTGCTGGTTTTCTGAGAAGATAGAGATCCTGCCTTCTCAAGCAGGCATCGCGATCGAGTGAGTGGGAGCGGTGTCGAAAAGGGCTGAGTATGGTGTTGTGAGTAGGGTATAAAAAGGAAGGGGGCAGGAGGGAGCGAGGGGGTGCTTATACAAGTCGTTTATGCCCGTGAATAGCATGTGGGTCTGCAGTGAACGAGCAAACCCGCAAAACCTACTCGATTGCTACGTGCGCTCTAAAAATTTAGGCCTTGACTAGGCAGCAGTTTAAAAATTACTTCAAGATATAGCTGCCTGTTTGTATGGCCCATTGAGAGTGTACTTAGCGTTCGAAAGCTGGACCTGGATTTAGGCTGATGGCAAGGGTAATCACCTTTGCACCTTCTTTCAACTAGACTCATACAGTTACCAGTAACGCTCTAATTGCGCTGTTCGATAATAGAAAGTACGATGTATTAAACATTCTTCAATATCTTCATGCTATCGGAGATGTGGACATGAATAATTAATGACTATCATGGGCCGCTCTAACGCTCTTTGTCCTTGCCAGTCTTGTATCAATCCTTTGGGTAGCTTGTCGATATCCTAAATTCTTCTAGATCCTTCTCAATGTTGTCAAACAGTGTCTTGCGCCAACCGCCGTTACTATCTTCTTTATGGTCGATCATTCCCCCATATGTCCACGACAAAAAGTTTTCTGCTCGAGCTCCATCTGAGGCCTCCAATACGCCAATAGCAATATCCAGAAATTCAGGTCGATCGTCGCACGCGTAGAAAATGCAAGCAGAGCAGTTGCTACAGAAGTAGCGCTCTACACCTTTACTTGAAGAAAAGTAAGTGAGAGTATTGAGAGCCGGGTCATTGGCATCGACTCTTTCTTTGAGCGCAGAGACTGTTTTAGGAAAGGGAATATCACTGCTGTTGACAGAAAAGTACTTCATTTCTGCAAATGTCCAATTGAAGACATCGACACCGCTTTGCAAGCGACAGGAGTCACAGGCACAGAAGGCAGCTCGAAGTTTGTGCGTCTTGGGGTCGATATTGAACGGTAATTCATTGCCGTTTTCGTGCGAGTAGTTTCCACGATGGAGAATCAGGTCAACGCCTTTGCACTTGCAGCGGATGGGCACTGATTCTTCATTCTTTTCCTCATCAATCATGGGACTCGTTGCTGTTGGCCATCCCGGAGGCAGCTGCTCAGGGCTATTCTTTTCGTTGTGGAATTTGAAGCGTCTAGCTTCGGAGCCATTGGCATTGTGTCTGAGCCAGGGGCTTGCACCACCATCAAGCGTGTCGTGTACAAAAATGTGGTCGACAAATTCGACAAGGTCAACAGCTTCGTTCTTTAGGGTCCCGGTCAACACCATAAGTAGGCAGCTAGTATCTTTGGCGTCGGCGAAGAACATGGGCGTGGAGCATGTTGGGCAGAAGAGAAGGTCATGCCTAGCAGAGAAGTGGAAGACCTTCAGCTTGGAGACATCCACATCAGCCCGAGGCGTGGGCCAGCGTAAATCGATCGAGTACATGGCACCTGTAACATGGCGACAGGAGTCACAATGGCAAACTGTTGCTGGAAATGGAAGTTGGGAGCTGGAGACTTGTGCCTCGAAAATGTTGGCTTTACAGAGGCAATGTGCCGTCAAAGTGACCATGTCCTGAGCTATGGACACCATTATGTCTGTGAAAAGGTGAAAAGTGGCTACATAGGAGTGGAACAGAGATATATCATTGTCTTAAAGCTGGAAAAATTGTGGAAAAAACATTAATTTGTCAGCCAACGCAGGGTTCGCGTTTGTGTCTCGTATTTAACGCGAAACAACGTGATCATCCCCTTTGTTGCTACGTCATCTGACAAATATGAAATCTTCCTCAAATACCTATTGGATATCTGTGCTAAACAAGTAAGAAATGTTGTCATTGCGTCGATCATGCCTATCTGCATTTACTGGTGCCTAACTTTGGCATGCTGCGGTATGTTTGCCTATGGTTCACCTTACCTTGCGATGTGTCGCCTACCCTGGAACACGAGGACAGGATGATTGACGTTCATTATATGCAGCGAAGGAAGGTCTGAGCTAGCAGGCTAGGTATTATGGTGGTTTTGCTGCTTCATCATATCTTTACGACTTTCATTACGTCGAAAAGACCAACCTTCTGCCGGTCAGACATGCCATCCCTTAATAAGCCGGTAACGTCTTCGCCTTTGCGCCCTCTCTGATTGCTCAATACTGTCACACCACCTTTTTCAAACTCGCATGTTCGTCCTGTTGTACCTGATAGCCACATCTTCACTCCTGTCCAGTTGCTCCTAGTGAGTATGTCTGTGCCATATGCTGTTGCCCACGGAGCATCAATTTGCCATGGCTCGAGGGCATCTTTAAGATCGGGTGCGAAAGCTGTGATGATGACGATGTCCCTTGGGGAAGCTGGTGGGGTAGCAGGTGCTACTGGGGCGGTGTTACCTGCTGGTTTATTGGCAGGCCGTGCTTTCTTCAACTCGTCGAGAAGCCATTTGTAGTCCCTCTTATGTTCAGAATTGTGCTCCTTGATGCTCCACTCCTTGATACCTCGCTCCTCGTCAAACTCTGGAATCTTCCTCGTCACGGCTGCCGCATCAGCCTCGGGAATCTTGCTCCACAATGTGCAGCCCAGTAATGTGATGTTTGTTCCTGGGACATCGGAGCGCGTCTCATAAAGGACCTCCAGCCTGCCTTTTGTTACAGGGTCTTGTTCCATCTTGTGTGCTAATTGCAGGCCTTCCATCCAAGCGATGCCATAAAATTCGAGCGCACCAAGCACTAGGTACACTTTTTCGTGCAAGTTACAGCGCCGAACGAGGAAAGATAGGTAATCGTCATAGTCGGCTAGGCGTCCGATATTCCCACCAAGGATGAGGTAAGGCGCAGCGACTGGAATATGGAACGTGAGGTATTGTGACTCGTGATCGAGGTGGAGGTCAGAAAGAACTTGAAATTGCGTTTTTGGACCAGAAAACATGTCTGTCACGCGCCTGATATTGTCCTGTAAAAAGTCCATGGTAGCCGTTGCACTTGTCGCAAAGTGTTGGAGTGTAAGGGCTGGATTTTGAACGTGATTCACTGGTTCGCGATGTGCGCGCGAGGAAATAAGATGGGTATATATGAACAAAAGAAGGTAAGAGAAAAACAAGAAGAGAGTTGTGGAGTAACTTGAGCGCGCGAAAGAGCGGCCAGACCCTCACTTATACGCGTTAAGCTGACTCCAGCGCCTCAAAACTTCGGAGCGCGCACGGCGGCGAGCTGAACCTCTGCCAAGCGTGTGCGCGGAATAGGTTTTACAGCGTCCTGAAAGGCAAGGCTGTTGGGGAGCCATCTAAATTTGTTCGTTTGGGGCTTGGATGCGTCTCCCATTGGCCATGTTCTCGTCGCTGTGCAGCTAGACTCAGCGTTTTGCTGTAAGGCGTGGCTGTTGTGGTGGAGTGGCTTCCTTGGTGGGCTCGAATTAGATTCGCGCCTGATCGCATTGGGATGGCGTCAAGGGAAGCAGCCTCACATGTTGTTTGGCCATGCTTCCCCTCATTGATGCCATGTCCAAACCCTCTTGCCATTCATCCCATATCAAGTTACCAGTATTGTTCCGGGTCGCACGCGCTGTTGTGTGCTCTCATTGTTCTCGTCCGGCTGCCCCGTTCCTGGCGCGCTCAAGGTGATGGCAGGCGTGCAACGTGGCCGATATTTGCCTGCCTCTTCCTTCCAGGCCAGCAATCGCAGTGACGAAATCATCGCGCTGGGGAGACTCTAAGCGCAGTTGTTGCATGAGCGATGGAGCGTCCCGTTCCGTGATGCAAGACGAGGAAACTAAAGTACCTATCACATCAAGCAGCCTCTTTGCCGGCAAAGGCAGATTGATGTGTGTGTAGTCGCTACGCAGAAAACACTACCGATGTATCTACTATGTATTTCGATTGATATCTTTTCATCCCGAAATCCGGCGGGCCTTCATGTCCTGAACCTGGTTCTGGCAGGGCATCACCCATGTTCTGTGCGTAATAAGAGCTTTACCATGACCAACATACTTAGGTTACTCGGCCAAATATTGACAACTTCAACATTTGCTGCGGCTAACGGCATGCAGGCCATGACAAAGTCCGAGAGCTGGGCAGGGGTGTCACCTAATCCGCTCGTTGAGGCAGCTACCTCGGGATATATGTTTCCAGTGCACATATAGCGTCTCTGTCTATGTATATGTTTTACTCTGTCATGAAAAGATCTCGGTCCAGTGAGGCTGAAATCGTAAAATGTCTCGGCCAGACTATGCACGGCTTGATATTACATGCCACCGACCGATCTCCACCTCTCCTAATCCAGGAACTCGGAGATCCTCGACGCCTAAGAATAGCCTCTATCCCACGCACAACCCTCGGATATGATACAATTGAACTAGGCAGTAGGCAGGAGCAACCGGACTTCGAGTTGGACTTTTGTTGACCCTAACCGCTCTACGCACATCCCTACATATCTCCGCATATAAGAGGCTGAACGACGGAAGATCTACGCGCCAAGCGAGCCTCATCATTTGATCCAACCTACTATGGCTTAGTCCCTCCGCAAATATCGTCGGACAAACATTCCAGACTTGCTGTCCAAAGGCCCGATTATCCCCGATGCAACCAATGTTGCTTGTATGGTCTTCGGCCTATAGATGCTAACCTGCAGCCGCAATATGCATCACGTATCGGTATCAGTTCATTACATTCTGGGACCTCGTATTCGCCTTCCTATTATCCAGGCACACATCTCTCGGACTCTAGATCGAGTTGGGCCAATGATACACAACGTATTGTGCGTCTTGGCTGTCAGCTCTTATTAGACAGAGGAGATCAAACTCATTGCATACTTCCACAACACCGCCTTTTGTCATGAGCCCTGCGGAAATACGGCCAGGTAATGTGCCTAGGCCGTGAACATGTACCCCTAAGACCAATGCAGACTTTCGAAACTTTCGTATTCATTCATGCAGGCGCTTAACACCTCGTTGCGAGCCAGTTTCCCTGTCCATCAATATATTCTACTCCGTAAGTACACTCTAAGCCTAAAGCAAAACATTATGCTGTCTACATCTCCACATCTTGGTAGACCTATAAGGCATACCGCCATCCGCAATGATTTCATGCTATCCCAAGCTTACTCTAGTCTTCACATTTCACTCGTTTTCTTTCCATCAAGATGAAGACTGTCTCTTACTTCAGCTATGCACTCCTTGCCTATGCTCCACTGGCCAACGCTCATCCTGGCATGGGTGAGAAGTTAATGTATGACATGAAACGTGCGGCGAACAAGGAGAAGAGAGGGGAATCAAAAGAGCTCATTGGCGATCTGGCAACGCTTGCGGATTCGGAGCTTACACCCATTGGCAAAGATATCAAGGCCATCTTACTCGACCAGAAGAATGCCGAGTCTGATGAACGAGATGCTTCTATTCCAGTAGGAAGCATCGGAAGTGCCGCCTGCAAAGCCGACCTATGCTGCCATTGGAAATGGCTCACATATGAAATGACAGCCAAGTTCAACGGCACGTCTGGCCGATGCACCAAATTTGCAAGGCAGGCTGTGCGCCTGGGCTTCCATGACGCTGGTGTGTGGAGCAAGACGAGTGGATATGGTGGGGCGGATGGAAGTATGTACACAGTCCTCAGTATTATTCCAAACAAAGGCTAATATTCTATCCCCCTTAGGTATTCTTCTTAGCGATGAAATCTCTCGCTCTGATAATAACGGATTATCAGCTATTGCAGAACAAACTAAGGCCTGGTACAACAAGTACAACCAATACGGCCTCTCCATGTCAGATATCATTCAGATGGGTGCGAACGTTGCTACTGTCACATGCCCTCTTGGACCTCGCATCCGCTCGTTCGTTGGACGCAAGGATAACAGTAAAGCCGGGCCTACCGGTCTTCTACCTGGACACACAGACTCTGCCGACACACTCCTCGAGCTTTTCTCTGCGAAGACGATTGACGCACACGACCTGGTTGCGCTCGTTGGCGCACACACAACTTCACAACAACATTTCGCTGATCCAGCACGCGCGGGAGACCCACAAGACAGTACACCAGGTGTATGGGATGTGAAATTCTATACCGAGACGACTAGCAGCAATGCACCAAAGCGCGTGTTCAAGTTCCAAAGTGATATTAACCTGAGCAAGGACTCGCGGACAATCGGGGAGTGGCAGGAGTTTAGCAACCCCAACAGCGGCCAAAACCATTGGAATGAGGTATGTACTTTCCAAAACTCTCCATGTAATATGCAGACTCTAATTGTATTGCTAGGACTACGCAAAAGCTTACACTCGCCTTTCGCTCCTAGGCGTCAATAATATCAATGATCTCAAGGAGTGCACAAAAGTGCTGCCTCCGATGCGCTCGTCCTTTTATAGCAAGGATCAGGCCGTATTGGATCTCTGGCTACAGGGCCAGTTCAATCAGTTGAACAACTTGGTTGATGACGCTATTCAGTTGTCGGGTGTGACTAGCGGAACAATTATTAGTAGCACAACTCTTGGAGGCAAATAAATAGTAGTTTACCCAAGTTCTGTATATAAACGGTTGTTATTTCTTAGTTTATATCAATTATTCGCAGTTTGTTTCAAGTACCTGTATGCTGATAGGTTTTACAATCCACGGAATTTTATAGGGCGGATAGTAATCATTAAAGCGTACATTTGAGTAGTTATTACTTCGAGCTACTAGCTTAAGTAGTGAATTTGAGTACCGCTTCAAAAAGAAAGCCGAAAACATATATAGCGAGTGATAAGGACAGAAGAGCAAAGGAGTAAATAGGGGGTGTAGGAGAGATATGTGCTATGTAAGTCAAGGTTGAACCCAAGTAAAAGACAGTTTCTATTGCATTAACTAATGTGTTAACTTTGCGGTAATCAATCACTATAGGCTGACAGTTTAGTACTAATAGTAACACAGATTCAAGGAGGTAGTTCTTCCACCTGCTAGACCTGATTTTGAACATATCTTGATTAGGAAATTTACTAATCTCAAAGTTGACTCACCTCCCCTAATGCTGCTACAATCTTTTAACTTTCTAGCGATTTATTCTCTACACACTATCCTAGAACTTGTAAACACCTTTCTTGGCCTCTAATCCATTGCTTTCTCCTAACTTACTTGTAATTAACTTGTCTTCGACCTGTCCTATCCGCGAACTATTATTACCCGGAATCTCTCTACCTGCTTCCTATCGAGTAACATACTGTTAGACCGCAGCTCTACTCCACTGCGCCAAACAAACCCAAAAAGGTAGATGAGTATTCAACAACGCCTGCGCTGAGTGCGGGGTAGAGCGTCAGTTCGACCCCGCCAACAGCTAGTTCAGCGTCAGCCGGCTATTTTGAGCCGAAACGCAGCCAGGTTGGTCCCCTGGCATGATGCGTTGTAGCTGCTGGAAGGTCCAGTACTTCGCGCCCGAGTACGACGCCGAGTGCGGCAGAGGCCGTGCGTAGGCAGTGCGTAGGCACAGAGGTCGTGCGCATGTAGCGCTCGGGATGAGCGCTGCAAAGAAGGGGGTATTGTTAGGCTTCGGCGCCTACAAGGCCGCAGGGCTGTAGTAGTATTGCGATTGGCGCATACTGAGCCGAGTGCCAAGGGCCAGTGGGCCTTTGTAACGATATATACTGTTCTACTCCTGTATTCAACGTAGTTGAATACTCATCTACCTTTTTGGTTTGTTTGGCGCAGTGGAGTAGAGCTGCGGTCTAACACATACTTCATCTGCAACAACCTTGTCCGCAAACTAGCTTACTAGTAACCTAGTAGTCCACCCTGTCTGCAGCCTATCTCTTCCATACACTAACGTACTGGCAACTTATCTCTACCTAAATCTCTCTCTACCAGCCTACCTCGTCCACAGCTTACCTCACCCACAACGTTACCTACAATCTACCTCGCTCGAAGCTTCACCTGAAAGCTACCTCGATTGCAAACTGCTTCCATTGCAAGTTATATCGATTATAAATTACCTTACTAACGACCTGCTGGACTCGTAACCTCACCTGCAATCCACCCCACTCGAAATATCCCGATTGTAACCCAGCTCGATCGAGCATTCACCTGCAGCCCAGTTTGCTCGCAATCTACCTTGTTCACAATCTCGCCGCGTCCATAGTCCACCTCGTTTGAAAACCATTTTACCAGCAATCTCACTTACAAACTGCGTTGCCTGAATCCTTCGTTGCCCGCGATCTCTCACTTCTGCAGCGTACCCGACCCATAACTTTTCAACCTTTACACTTCTCAGCCTACGGCCTTATCTTTCTCGGAAATCAGCCTCGTTGCAACCCATCTTCGCCTCGCCAGCAGCAATGGAATATGACGAAAATTCTCGAGCAACTCGTGCCTTTCGACCCTCTGCCAGCCCCATCACTCTCCGAGTTCTCCGCATCATCAAATGCCTCTCCACTGACGCCAGACATAGCCACGCCATCTATCTCTGCCTCCCACGCACCCTCGAGCCCTTGAAACCCGCTACAGTTCTAGACCTACCAGTTCAGGAACCTCGCCCCCAGTAGCTAGATAGGCGGTCTCTGGGGGGGCATCACACGGGGAATAGGCTACGTTGGCGATGTGGAAGGAACGCAAGATCTAACTGCTGACTCATTAACTGTAGAGCTGAGGTCCTTCTCTGTACTGCCTCAGGACTGCATGCAGCTATAGCTGTGGCTCCTTCACTTCCGCCGCTATGGGGATAGCTTGGCACACAAGGTTCAGTTCCTCAACAGCAGCGCGCTTCTATAGGAGTTTGTGGATTCTATCTTTCCTTGTTTAGTGGTGGTGAAAACAAGTGCCAGCACTGCTACTCTACAGCATGAGGTGGAGGTGATCGAGGCGCTGACCTAGGATGATCCAGAGGTTCCCATGCATGTTGGGTGAGGGTAGAAGAGGTGGAGATATCAGGATTTGGGGCGACTTCTTGGATGGTGCCGGAGCCTGTGTTTGGGGTGACACTGAGGCAATTTGTGGAGTCCAGCGGTAGGGTACCCAGTTGGACAGTTGCGCATGTTGGGTTGGGGTTGATGGATGCGCTGCGCTATATGCATATCAAGGGCGTTATGCATAGGAATATTTATCCAAAGCATGTCTTTCACCGCTACAGCGGGTATCCGGAAGTGGTGCTGGTTGATTTCGAAGAGGCGGAAATAGGGGCGGGGGACGAAGAGGGGGATGTGAGGGCAGTGTTGGGGGTTGTGGAGAAGTTGGTGTGAGAGCGGAGCGATATCGCGCCGGTTGCAAGGCGGGCGGCCAGGGCGGGAGTGCTTTGGTCGGACAACAAGTTGATGACTGCGTTGCATACTCTCCAGGACGCGTTGAATTTGGACAGGCAAATTTTGCTGGAAGATGAGGAAATAGACGACTTTCGGCATAACGGGCCTGATAAACTTCCACGCAGTATAGTGGTGGAACTTCATTCGGATCTTGCCAAGCAAGAAGAGTTCAAACACGCGATGCACGAGCCAACAAGTGCTACATTTCGTGGCCAAAAAGAAGGAGTTCAGGTGGTTAGTTGAAGGGGGTGCGAAAGAAGCAGAGGAAATTCACGGCGGCATCGTTGGGGCCGATGACAGCCTCTTTGGGCTATTCTGAGGAGCTGGGGGGGCGGTGGCTTCCTTGGATGTTTCGGGGTATTAGGAGACAACAGCATCTTGGGGCGTTCTGGGCATTAGGAAAATGGTAGCGTGTGGAGCATACTACACAATGGGTAGGAGCAGGACGAAAACAAGACATGGTGACATGATTAGAATGTGCGATGACAAGAACAAGGATGAAGATGAGCCAGAGGATTCATTAGCATACTCTGAGCAATTGACTTCATAGTCCTATCTCGTCGTGCCAGTACAGGGACCAAGGATGCATCCATGATTCATAGCCACTCTTTTGGCACGGCTCTTTCTGACCATGTCCTCTGACTCTCCCAGGCCAGCCAATCTGACCTTGTCGTCGGCAGCAGCCCCATCCCGTTGACCTTCCAGATTCCCAGGCTCAACATTAGCAGATTGCAGAGGATGTAAACGATCTTGACGCCAATCAGGCGGGTGGAGGTGCCGGGGGTCTCATATGGGGCAAATGTGCGCTGCAGGGCCAGGACGGCCATGACGGGCGACTTGAAGAGGGTGAAGACCATGAAGATGGAGAAGATCTGGAGGGTGTTGCCGGTCATGTACATGCCTGGGGGCGGTCAGTGGCTGCATAGGAGGGACTGGCATATGTCAGGCGCAACACACCGAAGGCGTTCATGGGCAGTTGCTTTGCAGGGCCAATGGCGACCTCCCATGCCTTTTTCATCTTGAGCGTGTCCATCTCTTCTGTGGTTGGCGGCTGGCGGGCCGTCTTGGAGGACTGCGCGCGCTCTCGCTTGGTGAGTGAGGCCGTGTAGCCTGGCGGGTCCGGGAGAGATGAGTTCTTGGGCTTCGCAGGCGTCGAGTCGAGGTCAAGCACCCATTGCGGGGGCGGGGGCGGGGCCGCAGGCATGGTATCGCGATGGTTGTGTGGTGGTGGTGGTGGTGGTGGTTGGTGGTTGGTGGTTGTTGTGGTGGTGGAAGGTTGGAAGCTTTCTTGGCGTTCCCCAGCTCTTCCGCAAGACCTCCGTGCTGCCGTCGGAGACGCCAAAAGTCGGCAAGCAGAGTTTCTTGCATAGTACGAGCCCCTCATTAGCAACCACCCATCCTTGGTCATGGATATGCGCGACACCACTTAGAGCTCCCAGACCCCTCCCGGCAACGGCTGTACCACCGCCACTACATGCACTAACCTGAACGACACCTCACCTGCCACGCAACCTAGATAGCCCACCATGAGCCAGGGCGGCCAGGATGCGAAGCTCTTTGCGAGGGTATGTCTACCCCCTCTTCCTCCCTTCGTCTCACCCCTCTCCATGTTTTCTACCCGTCTCCCATATCTCCCGCCCAACCTCGCTCCAAGGTGGCATCCGGTTGTGACGGTCGAGGCACCGCCCCTTCACACGCTACCATGCCATGGCCATGTTTCTCGCATACTACTTCGAGCCCGCACGCTTACATGCTCTTCGCACCCCCCAGGGCAAGGTCGCAGAGCTTCGCCTCGAGCTCAATAGCGGCGGGAAAAAGGACAAGAACTTCTCCGCCAAGAAGACGGCGCTCAAGAAGATTGTCGCCAACATGACCATGAGCAACAACGACATGGTCGCCCTCTTCCCAGACATTGTCGGCTGCATGCATATCCAAAGCCTGGAGATCAAGAAGATGTGCGTCCTCAAAACACCCCCGCAAAAGGCTCCACGCTGACAGAGGCAGGTGCTTCTTGTACTTGGTCAACTATGCCAGGATAAAACCTGATATTGCTCTCAAGGCACTGCCCATCATCCAGGAGGACATGCACGACAACAATCCCTTGGTACGCGCGCTGGCACTGAGGACCATGTCATACGTTCACGTCCGGGAATTCGTCGAAGCCACCGTCCCACATCTGAAGAACCTCCTCAAAGACTCCGACCCGTATGTGCGCAAGACGGCTGCTTTCTGTGTCGCCAAACTCTACGACCATGACAGACATCTTGTCGAAAACTCTGACTTGATCGACAAGCTCAATAGCATGTTGAGAGACGAGAACCCAACCGTTGTGTCGAGCGCGTTGGCAGGCTTGATGGACATCTGGGAACGAAGTGAGAATATCAAGCTCACCATCGATTATGCAAGCGCCTCCAAGATTGTTTCCATCCTCCCAGACTGCTCAGAATGGGGCCAGACCTACATTCTGGAAGCCATGATGAACTACGTCCCCCAAGATACTGCCGAGGCAGCCCTACTCGCCGAGCGCATCTCACCTCGCCTCTCACATTCAAACTCGGCCGTCGTGCTCACCTGTATCCGTGTTATCCTCTACCTCATGAACTACATAGTAGACCAGAAAGTAATATCCTCACTGTGTAATAAGCTATCGCCGCCCCTCGTCACTCTACTCTCAAAGGGTCCAGAAATCCAGTATCTGGCTCTGCGCAATGCGCTCCTCATTTTGCAACGTCGCCCGGATGTGCTGCGCAACGACATCCGTGTCTTTTTTTGTAAATACAACGACCCTATATACGTCAAGGTCACCAAGCTTGAACTTATCTTCATGCTGGCCACGGAACGGAACATCAAGGAGGTGTTGACTGAGCTTGCAGAGTAGGTTCCTCTATTCGTGGATGCACTCACAGCTAACACGAGTGCCAGATATGCGAGCGAGATTGACGTCGACTTTGTCCGCAAATCAGTCCGCGCCATTGGCAAGCTAGCAATCAAGATTGCTCCTGCGGCCCAACTCTGCATCAGCACGCTTCTCCAACTCGTCAGCACCAAAGTTTCCTATATTGTGCAGGAAGCAACCGTGGTCATTCGCAACATCTTCCGCAAATACCCCAACCAATACGAATCCATCATCTCAACACTTTGCGAAAATCTTGATTCGCTCGATGAACCCGAGGCCAAAGCAGCTATGATTTGGGTCATTGGTCAATACGCCGACCGAATAGAAGACTCAGATGTACTTTTGGAAGACTTCCTAGACTCGTTCCAAGAAGAAACACATGAGGTGCAACTGGCGCTGCTCACAGCAACAGTGAAGTTATTCATCCAGCGGCCAACTCGTGGCTCAACCCTTGTTCCCAAGGTCCTCAAATGGGCCACCGAAGACACAGACAACCCCGATCTACGCGACAGAGGCTACATGTACTGGCGCCTCCTCTCTTCCGCTCCAGAAGAAGCCAAGAAAGTCGTCATGGGCGAAAAGCCTGCCATCACAGCCGAAGAATCCGAGAAACTGGACCCGGGCACTCTGGAAGAAATGTGCCTCAACGTCGGTACCCTCGCAACCGTCTACCTCAAGCCCGTAAACACCGTCTTCCGAAGCGCCCGTCCCCGCAAACTCCAAGAATCCCCCGCCCTCCAGCGACACGAACTCCCCACTGTGAAGGCAGCCCAACAGGCTCGCGAGCTTGCAGCAGCTGACCGCTCCCGAATCGATACCGTAGCTACAAATGGTAATGGAACCCTGTTATCAACAAATGGCAACGGCATGGCTGCTGCCGTAAACGATGCGGACACATATTTCGCGAGTGTGGGGCGGCAAAGCACATTTGGTGGAAGTCCGATTGCGGTAGACCAAGCTGGGTTCGGAGGCGGATGGGTGGTCAATCAGAATGCGCCACAACAGATGGTTTTGAGCCCTGGGGGTGCGGATGGAAACCAGGATTTACTAATGTAGATGGTGGGTTTCCTGTTGATACGTTGAGTGGGTGGATAGTGCTGTAATGTATGGAAACGATACAAGCAATAAAGATAATAAGTATAATCATGGATGTGTATGCGCCATTTGCGTATCATATTGTGACAAGTGGGTGCTATCTAACAAGACGATTTTATTCAGGGTACATCGGGAAAAGTTTTTAGGTTGGAGAATCGATCGAGAACGATAATGCCTGCAATGCCTACAATTTGAAGGTCATGCGATGCCTATAACCAACACCACTTTTTGGAAACTTTTTGAAAACTTTTTACACTAATTGGATAGAATTCCTTACAACCTTTCCATCGAACTATCAACCCTGACTCTATAATATGTACATACTCAAACAACTCTCATCCAACTCATTCAACTTCCCGACCGCTTCATTGCATACTCGCGAATCAATATTCGCACTGCCGTCTTCGCCACACAGTTCGTGCTGTCCATTATCGCATCGCACAACTTTTCCAAACCGGCATCTTTGAACGGACAGGGCGTGGTAGGTGAGGTGTTCGGATGCGTAATTTGATGGCAACAAGGTAAGTTACAAGGTGTTGCTCTCCTCTGTAGGGGCGGAAGAAATTGTGCCATGTTCGTCGGCATATCTGCGAGGGACTAGTTCGGAATTTGTGATGGGTTTCTGCTTGCGCGTTTGGCATAGCCGGCGGAGGGGTACATGTTGTTGAGCACAGTCGGTGTGACACCGTATTGGGAAAGTGGGAGTCAGAGATGGTGGTTTTTTTTTGGATCAATGTGGTTTGGGATGAATGTTACGGATCGTACTTGCTGGGATGGAGAGTGATCGGCCGACAAGAGATGAGTTCTCGGTAAGTTGATAGTGGACGGAAAGGTTCCTTGGTGTAAGTTGGTGATTTCATCATGTCTCTTTCATCAATGGCCTCGCCATGTTGACCAATTCTGAGTTCATTTGATATTGTGGCATACTAGGATGCACGTAGAAGTAGGGGGCAGGCGCTGACCCGCAGTCGATGAGCTGAGTTGAATATATGGCCTAAGTAGCTGCTACATGACGAGTTGGTATCGGCGCCTCTAGGTCCATCCAATCTTGCTCGGAGTCCCCTGTAGAGCCACAAAGCTGACCTAATTCTCCCCGATCACGTGCGGTCCTACTACACCGCATTTCCCTCCCCAGCTTCGAGCTTGGTCCCTTCAAGCTCTCGACGACTCGTCGGCTATCCTCTCCATCGCTGCTTTGTTATCTGAGCCCACATCGGTGCCAGCCAAAGGCATTACACGCCCGATTCACTACCATTGCATTCTCACGAAAGTGAATAGGCTGCTCGCTCTCGTTTTCCTTAGTACTTATCACAAAATATAGCTTATTAGAGATTACTTTCTTCTCCTTTAGTATACAAGTAGGCTAGTAAATAGGTTTAGGGTGCCTAGTAGTAGGTATATGTTAGGTTAGGGTCGCATAGACCCTATGTAGGGATTAGTTAGGGGTGGTATTAGTACTAGGTAGCGGTTAGATAGGGGTAGTATTAGTATAAGTTAGGAGTTAGGTAGGAGTAGTACAAGATTAGTATTATGGCCTGGGAATTAGTTGAGTAATTCCGAGGGCAAGCGGTTGATTCTTAGGGATGAGTGGTGATAATCAACAGGAGGTGCTTGTTTTGTCAAACTAGAATTAAGATAATTCTATCCTATTTCTTGATCGTAATCTTCGTAGGAGATTGTGAACACGAGGAGCCATAAGGACCTCTCGATGCTCTTATATACACGCTGACCCGCGATCCATCTTGGAGTGATCACGTGACCTTCAGCACCTCTTGCCCGTGTGTAAGAGGACGACACGAACATATAAAGGAGCACCCCACGTGACGCCTGCCAACCCCGCGTTGCGCCGTCGTACTGCCGGCGTTACCCCAGAACAACCCAGACGGTTATAAGTAGAGGGCCCCGTCCCACCTAGGGAAGACAGCACTTAATCTGCATTATTACTCCCATGCTATTATTGTTACTCCAGCTCGCTGCTATAGTTATCCTATAACAAGTATATTATAGCCTAAATATATAATTAGAGCTTATATAACTACTTTACAATTTATAGAATATAAATTATAAATTAAGATTTATGTAACTAATTCGCAATTCATTGGTACAAATCTACAAATTAGTCAACGTATATAGACACTCAAATAGAGGTCGTAGTCAAGCTCAGCTTTACCTAAGCCTAGCATATTACTTGCAGCAGTAATCATTCGCCCACCGTAATGCCCGCCGCCGAGTACGCTTGCCTACTACCCAATCTATCCGTCTCCTAGCCTCTTACTTCATCGCTGCATCCATAGCCCTAAGGGTATATCTCTGCCAAGTCAACCAGAGAGTCCGTTACCGCAACCCCTTACAAGTAAGAGGTGGGTACTAGCCTATAGTTAGTAAATTAGGTTGAATATTGTGGCATATTAGAATGCACGTTGTGAGGGATCGATGGATGACGTAGTCAAGATGGTATGATTGTATTATGATGCCCTCTCGGCTAAGCTAGGCTAGTGCTATATATAGTAAGGAGGCTAGCGTCCTTAGTCATGTCCCGTGACACACGTAGAAGTAGGAGGTAGGTAGCGACCCGCAGTCGGCGAGAGATGAGATGAGATGAAGTATATAGGTTGAGTAGCTACATGACGAGTTGGTGTCGGGGGCTATCTACTCCATCCGATTCTTTATCGGTACCCACACAGAGCCGCAATGCTGACCTAAGCCTCCCCGATCACGTGCGGTCCTGCTACACCACAATATATAGTCTAAGTAGCTATATAACGAGTTGGTGTTAGTGCCTCTATACCTATCTGATCTTACTTAGAGCCCCCTGTAGAGCCACAAAGCTGACCTAATGCTCCCCGAACGTGCGGTCCTACTATACCACAATATCCTCGAAATTCGTAGGAAATCTTCCTTTTTTCCCTCTCTGCAGCAGAGAAGGAAGGAGTTTAGCTGTGCAAAGGATTGTTAATTAATTTATTAGCATCTTTCTTTCTTCCGGAAAAAGCAATGAAAAAGAAGGACGAATAGAAGAAAATGGGCAGTATGATCGATATGGTGCGACCTTTGCTCATGCCGTTCGCAGACTTCGATCTAAGGTATTTGGGCCGAACGTGATGGTTTGCAGGAGGCTTTGCGTATTTGGGCGTGAAGAGCAGCTGTATGAATTGCTTGGGATATGAAATACTGCTTCCTCGAGGTGTTGTAAAGGTAAAGGATACGTGAGCACATGGGAAGATCATCTAATCGTTGCCGTGATTTTGAGCCTTCTCATAACCTCGAGCGGGTTATGTGAGATTAGCGGGCGAGCTCAACTATGTCTACGTTGTTGTGACTGATGTCGGGGATGAAACCTGAATGGGAGATAAAAAGCTTTACAGATGCACCAGTTCAACGGCATCATGAGGATGATGAGTGGTGATCGCCTGAAATTATCCTAATATTGAGTTTTCCTCGGCTCGAAGGCAATTATAGATGCTTCAACTCCGCCTATGCGTTTGTTGCTCTCATGGTTTGAGGACATCAAAGCTTAGGTATGTCCAAACGCGGCCCTTCGGCAGAAAGCAACGAGTGGAAAGGATTTGGACTAGCTTAAGACTTGAGATATTTAAGAACGTTGTATATGCACTGACTCTTCTTCTCAATACATTGATAATGCAGGTCGCAGAGAATACTAGACTGAGTATGAGGTCAAAGCTTGGTATCCAAGATTGAGAACAAAAAGTTTCGTTGAGGCCAAGACTGGAATTTCTCTCACTCGCTTCTCAAGTCAAATGAGATGACCAACACCCTTCACAAAGGAATAGGAAATATAAAACCAAGGCCTTGAAAGCGCAATCCTAGCCTTCCCGATGCAAAACTTAGTAGTCTCAGTCCACGTAGCGGACTCAATGGCTGGGCCTGGGAGCCTTGGATGTAGCAGAAACACCACTTCCTGGGGTACTTACATGATTATGCCCTCTCTGCAATGATATAGAGATGGTCTAGAATGCGATGGGTATCGTAGGATAGACAATTGATGGAAGCGCATTGAAGGAGCATCCTGGACGGGCCATTGTTAAAGTTGTTGGCGTGGGTGCGGTATCTTTACTTCTTTCCACTCCCTTGATCGTCCTGAGGTAGGTACATCGGGTAAGGGTAAAGTGAGATAGGACTTATTGCACTCGTTGAGGACATTGGCCATATGAATACGATGGGCGATTGTTTTGTGGTTGCTACGCCTGCGTACCTCCCGACTTGGTGGTGGTGGTCATGGCCATGTTCCCTTGTTGAAATCCCCTCTTTGTTGCTCTCCCTCCACCACCCTACCCCAACCTCAACCGAACAACGACACGAACATGAGCCTACTCTCACCCTCGTAACCAGACTGGGTAACCTCCTCGTGCACATCATCCACCGCATTGGCAGCCCGCGCAAATGGCGGCAATGCTCGAGCCTCGAGAGCAGCTGGCAACCGCAGCCCGCGCCGCACAACGACCGCCCTAGACCGAGACTGCAGGAGGACGGGGGTGGAGATGGCCCTTTTGACAGCCGGATTTAACAACCGCGACAAGGCGGCGCTTCGTGAAGCCATCGGGATGTCGTTCGGTGGCGTCGCAACATCACCGAAGGCACCCTTTCTGTTCAGCGACTCAGCAACTCAGCGTATTGCCGCTCCAACACCAATGCGGGCGGCGACAAGATACTAGTAGCGGGGAATGATAGCCCCTTGGGCAAAGGCTTTAGCATTGCTTGCCCACATTTGCCGCAACGCATTAAACGTCTTCGAATATCTATGCCCTCGGGACGGACACGAAATCTTGCGCCGGAGAGGCCGTCGGGCCGCATAAACATACAAGGGGCGTGGCGATGGCGATGGCAATAACTCATGCTCGGCATACAATTGAGTTCAAGGTCATTGTGCTGATTACAACGAGGCGCAATCGTCTTGATGAGAGCATGGGGGCGTATGCAGCTGAACATTTCGTTTTCTTCATCTCCCGCTCGCCGTCAGAAGACCCTTGTTGAGACTAGGTTGCGTCAGCAGATGGTTTGATAAGTCAGGACGATACATACGTTTGCCGGATACTTCCTCGACTAGACCGCTCATGTCTCACCTAGCAATAAAAGGTCAGGTATACAAATTTCCGTCTCTTTCTCATCAACTCTCTCTCGGGATCTTTCGCCTTGTTTCTTATGCCAAGCAAATCACCTCTTGGACGCCACACAATATCTCTTTGTTTCGTGATCTTATACATACACTCATATTCGGTCGAGTTGCGACAGGACTACGACCGTGTAAAGTAGGTGTGGGATATAATGGATACACAGAACGTGCACCCAATTAGCCATGATAAATGTCATGCTTTTTTGGAAATATCTGGAAATAGTGGCATCTGTGCGCACCCAGCACGGGTACCTTTGAATGGCGGTGTGTGGCATGCTGCCGTATGCACTGCAAAACATATGCATGCTGATTCAACGAGCAATTCATCAGACAATGGCAAAACAACTAGGGAAATGATGCGAGGCTCATTTCCAATTGCCATATGCCGACACATAATGCTCAGACATTGTCAAGTGTAGCCCTGCTCAACCAATCATACGATCCAAGATTGGATGATCATCTGATCTGCCTTGAGCATTAGGAAGAGCCATAATGCAACATCAAGTCCAATCGCACTTCGATAAATGTGCCTTGAGCTTAACAAACTATTGCAGACTCATACAATTGAAGTCGCTGTCCTCAATCTCGGTGCCTCTTCGATATCCTCCACAAGTGGTCGAATCGTATGTGGAGAGCGAAGACAGCATCTTCAATCGCATGCCTCTTATGAAGCATTCATCTGCCCATTATTGCCATCTGCCTTTCTACGTTCGCGTAGAATCGCAACACCTCTCCATCCTCTCGGGCGACCCTTAGCCGTCCATATCGACCATTCGCTGCATGAGAACAATAAAGTCCATTAAACCCAGTCAGTCAGCTTGTGTGGTGCGTTCCCTGGAGATCTGGGCCTATGCAATCCTTAGAATGTGATGTGTGATGCGCAATGGTGGTACGTTGATTGTGGATTGAAAGGGTTCGGTTTGTGGCAGGGTTGGTTGCTTGTGGTGCAGTATTTGATATCAAGCGACAACGATTGGTAATTGGCACCATTATTCGTTGTGAAGACATGCTTATAACCCCGGTTTCTCAAGAGTAGGAGATTTCGGGTCAATCTCGATACAGGAGCAAGATTAAACTCCCCAAATCTAGTTGGCTTTGAATCATGTTCAACTATTCCGGTGCGTCGAGATGGGTACATTGTCGAAGACAAAGTCGATTACTGGAACCGCACTATTTTGCTGACGATTGCCTCAACGATAATGAGCAAATGCCGCATCGCTGCCACAGCACGCAAGTTGGTCTGACCGTGCCTGGACATGATATGAAATAGCTCCAGACAAGAGACATCCGTATTTCCAACTACCATAAGCTTGAGAGGCACTATCACAACGCCACCCAGTCGAATTCATATGGTGCACTAACACGATTTCCGCTCATGATCCTCAAAAATCGACGGATGCATGCGCCCTGCTTGGTGTAGTAAGTATTTGGAACATAGACATGTCTTTTCTTGACAAGACGGCTGCACTTCCGCAATGATAGAATCTTGGTCGATTCTGCTGTGGTGAGTAGACCTTGGACATGGTCGCTGCGGACAAGCGTAATGGTCTGTCGACATGGACAATGAGCCGGCCATGTCGCCAATCTCAGAGTCGACACGAACGAGGTATATGTGTACGGTTACATTCACATAATCCCGATATCTTGATAAAGTAAAGTAAAGTAACGAGATAATGGTCCTGATTGTTTGTCGTTCGACAACAAGCCGCATGTACATTGCTGGTACGCTATCCATCGCAGAGCCTTGGGCCTGGTCTCCTCGCTATGGTTAGCCCAATGGGATCAAAGCTAGTTCAGCAGATTCTATTTTTTGCGGAATCTGAGTCGCAATAGTATTATGGCGTTGATATGCTGATGTGGATAGGTTCTGTCGGGACGTTGACCAAAGCATTCTTTTGCAAAGCCAGTAACGAACCCCAACGCTTTGGCCTCAACACCCTACTGTTGTCGGTTGATGCGAATGGGTGCAATCTTTTCATCAGTTCAAATGTTCCCATCACATGTTCCTGCTGATGAAGCTCGCGAAACTAGTATCGTAGCCAATATCAAGCTGACTGTCACTGAGTCAGCTTGATCGTAACAATAGAAAATATGCGTTACATGCTGTAGATGATTTACAACACGAAGCAGCTGATAAACCCTTCTGCAGACTTTGTGCGGAACATACTCCTTATCTGAACTCGCTGAGTTCAAGCCTCGGTTTGTGTAGCTCATATTCCAATGCTAGGTCTCCCAGCTGTCGTCGCTTGAGAAGGCGTCTTTGGGGCAGCCTGGTCGTGCGCCCTTGATGTGGTGCTGCCGCATACTTGCTTTTATGGTACGACATTTCAAGAGCCTTCTTGTGTAGATGCTGCTCGCTCTCGAAGTCAAAAGCTTTGAATCGTTGGGAATGCATACTAGACCATGTACGTAATTTCCGGGGCCCAAGAGATGCTTCAGTCGAGCAGAAAGAGAAGAAAGATGCTAATGCAGCAGGTTCTATTGGCCTGTCTTCTGCCGACTGCGTACATTGTTTGCTCGATTTATCTCGCGGATTGATCTCCATGCTGCACCTTCCTTGCTCCATTGGCAGGTGTGTCTGATACTGGTAGTTTTCCGCCGAACCTCGAGGCAGTCATCTCTTTCCCTTACTATAACAGTCTGAATGGTGCGCCGCCTGAAATACCGTGTGGGGCTACTGTGATGTTACTCACTCAAGCCAACCCGTCGTATTTGCCAAGGTGCAGATGGCCTGTAGGAGCGCATACCATAACGAGCAGTCTGTCCCGGGTTTTGGAAAAGCCATACACTCAGTTTCAGGTAACTAGGCAACCCACGCCCACAACCAGAGCTGCTTGGCACTCCTGTAGGCGTGCATGCCTTGCTATCGCTATGTTTGCTCGGTGCGACGTGGCGCATCCGGTTTGCCTCCACGTAGCTGTTTTTCCATACTGATGTAGCTCATGTCCGCCCAGAATTATCCTTCCCTTGTATGTTTTTACCATCGTCGAAAGGTAGGGGGGCTCGATACGGTCGTGGGGTGGCAGTCGTAAGGTAGCGTGATGCAGCGGGTGTGGGGCTAGGACATGAGGATTGCGGAACGCAGGGAATATGTTCGAAACTTGCGAAGGTCAGCTTCTGCGCCTTTAAGGGCACTTTTCAAGAGATTCCAAGTGTTTGGATTTGTGACCTTGTAGCCGATAAGAATTGGCACTCGCTTTCGGTGTCTTCTGTACCCTAGTGACGGTAGTTATTTCTGACTTGTCTTTGCACCCTATGAAGAGTGCGCGCACCTAGGCCATAGTTTGACGAAGACAACTGAGTCATCTGTTATCCAGGGAGAAAGTGTAACATTCGACAGCGCATTTGTCTTTGCCTTTGCCTTTGCCGCAAGTTGGTATATGTCCGTTTCGCCTGCACAAGAACAGCGCTTTCGGGGCAACTAGCGCATAGAGTGCCTCTTCTGATGATATCATCTTTGTTATGTCAAAGGTAGAGATTTTTCGTAATCTTCGATGTGCAGTGCACGTCTTGGGTTGTTTGTCAATAGCAACTTGCGGCTTGTCAGCGGAAAAGTGAGCGCACAAACCTTGCTAGCGACTGATACTCAGCTCCCGACTATGACTAAAAGCAGTACTCTGCTAGTTGATTGCAACACCTCTGCCCTTTTGATGCCTCACCTGACTAGAACTGTAGCAATTAGGTCGCCCCAATCCTTTAGTTACAGTAGTTTACAGATAGTCTACAGCCGGTTGTCCGAGTGTATGCAAGTACATCCTAGTAAATATTACTTACAGCTACTATCTCTAAATACACTTCAGAAGCTCTCAGCTCAGATAGTATATTTTTAGATAGCTACTCTATTGTAAGAAGTGAGCAGCGAAAAGTGTAGTAAATAGTGGTGTGTATTAGTGCAAGCGCAAGCATCACTAATAGTATCTTGATTGCTGGGTAGACTAGGCATAAGTATGAAAACCCCACTTTTGAAGTAAGAGAGAACAAAGGCTTAAGGCGTAGCTGATATTATAATTGATGCCTGGTCTCTCTGGGAGACTGCACTAGTGCAGCCAATCTAATGGGTTCATTTCAGTAGTAAAAAAAAGTGAAAAAGTGAAAGTTACCAGGCGGAATCGAAAAAAAGAGCTTCGAGTGGCAATGCCAACAATCGGAATACTAGAAGATGTTAGTAGAGGTCATACAAGAGAACTATCTACTAAATGACACGCAATACAATCTGAACCACTCAGTCGCCGCTGAGGTCAAAATACTGGTAAATTTTATGATATATATACAACAAGTAGAATTAGTTGAGGGACGCTAAGACCTAAATCTACACTAGAAGACCTATTGTACAGTTGGCTTTCACTGCGGGGCTTTCACTGCAACAATATTCGATATGACGTAAATATACTACCTATCTACAGACGTCAAAGTCACCTTATCAGGCTTGATTGATTGACTGACTAGTCATACACCACAATGCTCAATCTTTCTGGACAAGTCCCAAGTAGGGAGTCTCGAACAGTAAGTGAGCCTTCGCAGTTCAATGCCAATGGCACACTGTACTTTGAACTCGAACCTCGAATATACTACTATATTATTACGTACACAAGTAAGAGATGTATCAAGCTAGGAATACTAGGCCTTCAGTGTCTCAGTAAATGCTGAAATTGCGGTAATATGGGTCTCTTGTTCACTTCAGAAAACGGGCGTTCAAACGAAGAGAAACACACCTTCTCAAGCCGAGAAACTTGACTCTGTAATTATCTACACCCTCGTTACCTCTTCAAACATCAGATTCCATTAATTTACATTATGGCACAGCCTCTACATACCAATCCCGATATAGTTAACAATCAGCTCCTCAAAGCCGTATTGCCCTTGCTTACCCTCATCCAAAACAAGATCATCGGAAACTACGAACTAGATTCGCCGCGATCCTAAGGTTGTCAAGGAACGTGATTTCAATACGCAAAAATCTCCCTCGGATAACTTGAAGAAGTATAATGATCTGCGAAAGGAAAAAGTGGGATTCTTTGTTATCTCAGGCGATATGTTAAGTGAGAAGGGGTCTATGTTTCCCTAAAAAATGACAGTAAGGAGCGATAAGGTTGGACTTGGTGCACTTATGCACTTATGTTGTACTCCTACAGCCTATGTCCTTCGGAAAATGCTTGAGGAGATATTAAGTGGTACGTTCTAATCTGTGAACAGCCAAGGCAACCACTAATTCTCGCTGCTAGACCACATCGGATGGATTGAGTGGAGACGGACGGAATCCATATCAATACGAAAGGCTCGCTACTGCGCTGAAAAAAAGGACTCTAGTAATAAGCCTATATACGAACACGATTGCCGCCTCATCATAAGCCGCGATTACCTCGTCCTACATGGGCATTTCGGGGGGGAGGGGGGGGCATAGTCTTCGACCCCACAGGATATCGATTTGGATTCAAAGACTTTGCGCAAATTTGGACGAAGTACAAATGTGACTTTATCAAGTCATGTAAAATCATTTCCACTAAAGAAGCCAAGGGGATACAAGAAATAATGGAGTCAGATGGCATGAAACAATGGGTGGAGCTGTGCCGGCGGTTAATGCGCAAAACAGAGAAGCTTTTACGCAGTGAGTTCTAGAATAATGAAGACTTTTGGGACAAGGTGCCTTCGAAGCGAGTTCGATGCTGCGGCGGTTTTTGATTATATCTTTGTACAAGATTCTGGCGATTTGTGATCAAAATTGCCGCTTCATAGTTAATACGTGAGTCTATTCTTCTCTGAGCACAGCCTCCTCTATTCCACATCAACATAACTGGAAAAGGTCAGCTCAGTTTTCATTTCAGCTACAGGTATTGTCTACCAACTCCTAATATCTCGCCAGCTGGGAAGATTTGCCCAACAGCTTCGTCGTATATACCTCTTCTATCAATCTCCTGATATGATTCAGTTGATATCCAGCTCCTTGGTGCTTTCGCCATTCATCGATCACGTTGATATAGCTTGTGTAGAATGGGTGCTCTGGAGTAGTATATAAATCGTGGACGTATCAAGGGAGAATTCGGCTTATCAGTGCAGCCGCAAAGATATGTTGAGGTATCGGTAAACTAGAACTATTAGCCCTTAGTGGTTAACCAACTACTACAGCTTATTGGTATATGTCAAGAAGGGTGTGTGTGCTACTATACCTAGGTAGCGGAGAAGACAAATAGTCAGTGTAAGACTTGCGTAATACTTGGAAGTAACAAATACCAGAGTTGCTAATTTTAACCCCTCAAGTGTTAGGAACGCTGGAGTAGTTACATCGATGCGCATCTCTTGTATATCGTCGGTGTCTTGTCAGGCCCGGGTTTTGTCGAGGTGAGTTTCGATCGGTTCCTCAGGGTTCGTTCAAACGGTGGAGGAAATGAAAATTCTACCGGTAGTGTTTGCATCAGCAGGCTGGAGCTAAGGGCAAAACCAACATTCACTGGTGATTGAAGAATTGTCTTCAAAACCTTGATAGAGGCGTGGTTTCTCTCTCGACGCCTCTTGAAAGATAGTCCCAAATCTAACCTCAAAGCTACCAATACAGCGCAATGTCCTCCTTCGATTCTCTCCCTGCACAGTCTTCGCCCAACTTCTCCCTGGAGGAAGCTTTAGACATTTGCCGTATCTGTTGGGAGGCTGCTTCCGACAGTTACCCAGTCGAGGAACTCCCAGCCGCAACCTCCGAACAGGTCGGGGACACTACAAAATACATACTCTGGTATGGCAAAGAGCAGCCAGACCCTTCAACAACAGTAGAGCTACCGCCAACGACCTCCGCGGCAGTGGCCAGATGGGCGCAGTGCGACTTTTTTGTTGGCATTATGGAAAGGAACATCAACAAGATGGCAAACCAGCTCTTTGGTGCCAGCGCTTATAGGATACAAGTCATTTCCAAGCCAACTTTCTACATCGTACATCAGGGACGCGAAGATATCGAAGTTAATCATTCTGTCCTGTGGATATCCACCAGTGGAGGCGTCCACATGGTCATGGACGGAACAGGAGAGCAATTTGGTTGGCCTCATTTATCCTGGCTTCTTCCTGCCGAAGAGTTCCTCCGTGGACATGCAGAAGGAGAGCCGTGGGATCCACGAGAGAGAGAAGAAGAAGAAGAAGAAGAGGAAGAGGATGAAGAAGAAGAGTCGGTCTGGGAGGATGAGGGGTTGGAGTTCTGGCGGGAAGTGCGGGAAAGGATGAAAATCCTATTCAGTGAGCTGAATTGGGATCAACTACGTGAGATGGATCACGCGGAGCGCATTGCGAAAGTGAGAAATCAGGCAAAGGCCAAATTCAAGGATGTTTACAATGAACTGTATGAGTAGCTATCAATCTAAATAATTAGCTTCGAAACAACCAATACGAAGCCTTGGTCCCAATTCTACACAAGAAGGAACCCCTTGAATCATGAAAAGACTACTCATAGACCAAACAGCTGATCATAGAATTCAAGTGACCGTTGGCACCCACTTGCTCTTCGCCCTTATTCTCGCACCATATATATAAAATAGCACTGGTACAGGGAGAAAAGCAACGCAAAGGAACCCAAGCAGGCTTGTAGCCCAAGGCACGCCTAGGTTATGGTACATCGCATGGGTAAACAGTGGAAAGAATGCCCCAGCAAGCGACCTGATAAAGGTATTGACCGCGATGGCGCTGTTGGAATAAAATCCATAGCAGTCGATGAGATAGCTCAGGCCCTGCCAGAAGGGTACCATACACCCTAGGCCGATAAGTGCTGTTGAGAGAACTTGGGGCACCCAAACGATGCTTGGATCGCTCGTCCATGCAAACCAGAAGAGGCCAATAGGAAGAGCAATAGCGCCGGCGATCATAGGAGGAAGGCGTTCTTCGGGGATGGCCTTCCCGTGTTTAACATATGAGCGTGTGAAGTTTGTGGCGGTACTGTACGCGATCAGGCCTGCACCTAAGATGATGCCGACGATGAAGGATGCGAATGGAAGCTGAGAGACACCGAGCGTCCAACCACGTTCTGTGTAGAAAGACACCGGGAACTTTGAAGCAGTCAATTTATGTTTCCCTGAAACTTGACAGAATCTTAGCTCAACTTACCGCTTCGAAAAGGAGGTAAACGATTCCATATAAGAAACTCATGTAGGCAGTAACAAGCGCCAGAATGGGCTCCTGGACAAACATAACGAAAGGCCTCATGAGGTATACTTGTACGACGGTCTTGGGCGTCAGTCGATTCTCGTCAGCCTTAGCATGGTATCGGGTGTCCCCAGTCTCTTTCCGAAGCTTTGCTGCACGTAGCTGAAGAAGCCTCGCAGCAGAAGTCTCTGGTATCACATAAAATCCAATCGTACCGAGGAAGGCTGCCATAATAAGAGTGATCCAAGATGTCCATCGCCAACCGAGCCGAGACTCTGTGATGAAGCCACCTGCAATTGGTCCGGCGACAGGGCCTGCAAAACCTCCGGCAGCAAATATGCAGATAGCGTAGGATCGGGGTATTGGGTCCCAGAGGTCCGCAAGCGCTCCACCAACAACAGCAAGCGGCGCAGCTGCGAAAAAGCCTGCGAGAAACCGGCCTACACAAATGGTAGCGACGTTCTGGGCGAGCGCCACAGGGATCTGAAAAATGGCAAAGAGAGCAAAGCCAGTGAAGAGGGGAAGCCTGCGACCAAGTACCTCTGACATGGGCCCGAACACAATCGGCCCAAAGACAAACCCTAAGACAAACAGCGCGACACCGAGAGTGGCTATCACGGGTTTTACATGAAATGTCTCTTGTACCACGCCGATGTTGACACTAAATATTGAGCTGGAAAATGTAACTGTGAACACCATAAGACTCATTGAGATCGTGATTGCCCATCGTCGCTTCGCGGTCCAGCATTTCGGATTTTCTGGGTCATTGGTGTCTTGGAACTCCACAAGATGGGAGGATTGATTCGCTGGTGCTGATAAGAGCCCATCGTCGCCCTTTTCAAGGTCAAGTACTACATTTTTCGAGTGCAAAGAGTCCTCTATGACCTTGCAAGAGTTTTCATCGTCTCCGGGGTCTTGGTCTGGTGATTTCCTATTAGAAGGAGCTTGCATAAAAGTAGCTGTAGCGTTGTCGAGGTTCGTTGTTGTCATGGTTGGCTGTGGCGGGCGTGATTGCTTCGGTCGGAGTATGTTTAATCCTCGGTTATCTAGTGTAATGGGTTAATTCTGACATGCTTGAGAATGCTTGACTATCGGAACAGGTAGTGAGGGGTATTTGTAGGTTTGTCAGTGCTGGCATTATTTCCGGAGATCCACTGGGTGTAATGGAGTTAAGCGATCCCTCCATGTTCAGAGATGCATATCCGGCTTCCTAATGTCCGCTAGGAGCGAGGCCGGGCCGGTCGAGTGTCGAGTGTCGAGTGTCGAGTGTCGATAGTAGCGAATAGTGTTCGGGGTGTGAGGCCGGCGCAGTGTGAGAAATCAATGATGTTTGACCCCAAGCTTATGATTGCCGACGTCGATGCATTTCTAGACAGGGTTAGCCCGATTGGCGTCTAGAAGCTGTCTTCTAAAACGCAAAACTCTTGGGCTAGAATAAGTCAGCGCATGCCCTATCCACTTGTGTAGATCCGACTATGCCAGTGCGATAGTCTGGAACGAATCCATATGCTTCAGCTCGGAATAACATCCGAGTATAGCACTGTATTTTCACTACCAACTGCACAAACACTTGAACAAGTAATTTCAACTTGAACGCCACAATAAGCCCTGGCTAAAACTCGAATGCACGGTGGATTACGAAGAAATAACACCCATCACGACTTCAGCAACATTTCGAGACAGCCAGGTGTACAGAACACAACACTATATTGAGTATACACACCTAAACTACCAATTCCATTCTCCCTCACTCACCTGCCCCGCCGTGAATTGACTACTACCATCCAACCCAACCCTTGTGCATAACGCGCCAAACCCTCACTTCTCCAGATCTCAAATCACCCATGCGAAAACTTTCAGGTTTTACTTTCCTATGCTCTCTCCCCTGCTCCCAAACCCTCACTTTCTTCTTCGAACCATCCCACTCCACAACCACGCCCACGTGATCCGGCTTCCCTACGTCAATCGAATACTTGGCGTGCATGGGCCCCGTTTTACCCTGGAACCTGGCCTTGCGGAAACTAATGATGTCACCGGGGCGGATCTCATCGTGGGATTGCGTAGATGCATTGGCGAGGTTGGCGTAGACGAGGGCGCCGTAAGCACGCGTTGAAACGGGGGGCAGGGCGTCGCGATGAGGTTTGAGGAGTTCGTCAATCAGCGCAGTCGGAGAGCCGTTGCCGACAATTGTATTTTGCTTAGTTTCAGCGGTTTTGGCGATTTGGCGGCCGAAGCGTTCGTAAGCGGTTTCGAGCTGGTCAGGTCGGAGGCGGGGGGGAGGTGGGGTGTGTTGTTGCGAGTATTGGAGGTCGGACACATTTTGGGCTGAGAAACGGGCTGAGATGGCTGTTTGAGAGTAATCCATGTATAAGACGGAGATGGTCTTTTCGGTGATTCCGTCCGATTTTGACTCTGACATGCTGACCGAAACATCCTTTCGATTCTGTAAAGAGGGGGGAAGCAATTTTGGCTGGGTCCACCAATGTGACGAGAGACTCAGATCAATATCACTAGCCATAAATTCTTGGTTCATTGAGGGACGAGATTGATCGGTGGAAGGCCGGCTTCCTAGGGCACGATTTGCATCCATGGACTTTCTTCCTAATGATCCACGAGGCTGGGCATCCGGTGGAGGCGGTGGAACACCGCGCTCTTGTGGCGGAAGTGGAGGCGGAGCTCGATCTTGAGGGAACGGCGGAGGGGCGGCTCTCTCTTGAGGTGGAGGTGGCGGGGCATGCTGATGGGGTGGTGCCTGGGGTGGGGGAGGTGGTGGCCGGTCGTGTGACTTCCTTGGCGGCGGTGCAGAATACAAATCGTCCTCATCCGATGACTCCACAGGGTGATGCTGTGGTATCGGGGGAATAGACGGGGGCATTGGAGGTGGTGGACGACTTTGTGGTGGGGGTGGCTGGCCGTAAGGAGAGGGAGGCACTGATCTCGACGCTGGGGGAGGTGCATTCGGTGGTGACGAATAGCGGTATGGATCATAATCGTCGTCGTCGGTATCATTATCCTGAGCATGGCGATTTGGGGGAGGCACAGGCGGAATTGGTGGTGCGCCGCGCGGAGCATCAATCGACTGGCGACCTGGAGCTTGCTGTGGCGGAGGGGGTGGTGCACGTGGGACTGAAGGAGGCAGCGGTGGAATGCTATGAGGAGTTGTAGGAGAACGAGCAGATAGTGGCTCATCAGCAACTGTACTATCATCCATACTTGACTCTCTTATGTGAGCTTTGAGGGCGTCTTTATGTGTTGCTCCAGGCGCGATGTCTGTGTCATAGTCGCCTTCGTAGTCAGTTTCACCTTCCGTACGGTCAATTTTCTTCAATAGCACTTCCCCTTGACGAGAAGGCGGTGCTTGTGTTGGTGGGGGTGGAGGGGGAGGTCGGCTAGCAGTAGGCGATGTCGGACTGGCTATTTGAAACGAGGACAACCGTCTATCATTTGGGGCATGGAATGTCTCAATTGAGCCAAAGTATGAGGCGCGTTTCGGAGGTGGCGGATTGAAGCCATGAGGGCTTTGGGGCGACATGGCATGAGCCCCAGCGTCAGTCAACTCGTCGCCAGACTCAGATCCAGGTCCGGGCGAAGCAATCTGAGGAGGAGGAGGAGGAGGAGGTGGTGGTGGTGGTGGTGGTGGGGCAGGGCGAGCTGCAGCAAGTTAGAGAGATTTAAAATTGGGACGGCGTAGTAACTTACGGTTTGCTGACACTGGAGGAGGAATAGGCCGTCCTGCGCATATTAGCATTCAGCCCATACACCAGCTCAGAATATCGGAAGACAAGCAAGTACACCAAACATACTGGATACGCTCACAGTCATGACATAGTCAGAAATGCCATCAGACGCTATATACGTCTTGGTCACACTTTCCGAGTACAACTGAGAGCGATCCGAAAGGTGCCGTTTCAAGCAGGGGAGGGGTTTGCGATGGATCAGAAACTTACTGTCAGAAGGAATTGGCGGTGGACGCTCGCCAGTTGGGGTTCGTTGGGTTGGCGACAGAGCTGCATCCTCCATATCTAGGACATAGTCGGCTGGATGAGAGCCAGTGATGGAATGTAGCTGCTCATCTTCTTTGTCGACGGCAAGTTGCCTGTCCTCTTGCTCTGGACTCTTGACAGGTGGAATCGCTGGCGCCCCTGGCACAGAGAACATTGCGACCCTCTGGTGTGGGACTGAGTGGTCATCGCTTTCTTCTGGCTTTCTCTCATTTGGCTTTTTCTTCTTGGGTGGCAGGCCACCCATGGGGATGCCGCCAAACATGCCTGGCATACCCATTCCTCCACTCATCTTGGCCATGCGCTCGCGCAGCTCCAGCTTCCGCCTAGTCTCGGCATCCATTTCGTCTTCTTCTTCCTCTTCCTCCTCCACATCTTGCTCATCGCCAACATCTGGTTCGTGAGTTGGAGCGGCAGGGGCCCGCATAGGCAGCGGAGGGTGGCTGTGCTTAGATCGCTCTTCATCATCCTCGACGCTGGTGGAAGTGCCCTCGGCGTCCTCGGTATTGTCGGCACCCGACTGGTCGGCATCGTTCTCGCTGACCAGGTCGCGATTGTACTGAGGGTCTGGCGATTTGATGTCGTGCGAAGTCCGCGGTGGCCGTGCATGATCGATGGACTCGCGAGGCCTGGAGCCAGCACTGGCCACCTTCTCGAGGTCATGGCCCTCGCTGTCTTCAACGAGGCCTGGGTGGGGCTCGGTGCGCTTCTTGACAGGCGGCCGTTTTTGTTTTTCTTTATGCATAGCCGCAGCCCTCTCTGCCTGTTCCTGCTGCTGCTTCTGGAGCAGGGCAATGCGCTCCTTCAGGCTGATCTTGGGCTGACCAACCTCGCCGCCGTCCTGCACAGCCGATCTGTCGTGTGAGGCAAGGCCAGCTCTGTCCGCAGCTTCCTGGTCCTGTGCCTGGCGGTCGGCGATCCCCGGGTCTTCCTCGCGACGGTACGTCTTGACTTGGGGTGCCTCCTTAGGCGGCGGCACATAGGCATTGCGGCTTGGGGGAGGTGCGACAAAGGGCTTCTTGATGAAGGTAGAAGGGGCGCCTGTGGCCCTGAAGGGCTGGATGGGCGAGGCGGCGGCTTGGTTGAAGGCGGCAATGCGGTCGCGGAAGGCATTGGACTTGGCGGCGACGGGCGGAGGAGGCTTCTTGGCGGCAGGAGCGGGCTTCACTGCCTCCTGGGGCGGCGGGGCAGCAGCAGGCGGAGAGACAGGCGACATTGGCGGTGGCGCCTCATGCTGCACTGGCTCGGGCGCCGGCACTGGCACTGGCGCTGGCTCGGGCACTGGCTCGGGCTCGGGCTCATGCGGTGGCAGCTCTGGAGTGGGAGGTGCTATCTGAGCCGCGGCGGGCTGCTCCAGAGGCTTGTATCGTGATGCCCGGTTGGGCCGAGGCGGCGGTTCAGGCTCGTATCTCTCGACGAAGTTCCTGGGGAAGAGGCCGGAGTGCTTTGCGCCTGCGTCGTCGACGAATTCGCCCACATACCAGTCGTCGCCCTCTTCCTCGACGACGGCGACGACCTGGCCCTGGCTGAAATTGAGGTCGTCCTCGTGGGGCGACGAGTAGTCGTAGACGGCCTTGACTCTGAACATGGCGGTGGTGGTAATGGTGGTGACGATGACGCAGGCATCAGCAGAGGCGCGGGCGGATCAGTCGGCTGGGCGGCGGGCAATTGCAGGCGGCGGCGGGCTTTTTCGCGGGGGTGGGGGCGTTTGAGGCTACAGTTCACTCCCAGCAGCAGCCATGGGAGCGCCAGCAGCAAGGAGTTGCACGAGGAGAGGGTGGGTGTGGGAGTTTGGTTAGGCAAAGCCGGCCAGCGTGCCAGGCTCCTGCTAGCTCAAACAGCCCCGCGTCGGCTTGGCGCAGGGACATTGGCTGGGATGGAGGCTGAAGTGGCAGCGCTGGTTACTTGAAATGCTATTGCTGTTAGTTATTGCATGTTGCATGCTCCATGTCACATATTACATAGTACGCAGTACATAGCACACAGTACCCAGTACACAGCGCACAGTACACAGCACACAGCACACAGCACACAGCACACAGAACACAGCATCTACCATGCAGCCCAAGTCGATACTAAAAAAAACGGACAAGCCCGTCAACCAGCGCCACCTGCAGGTCGCCCTACACCATGCCAACATCCTCGAGCAGCGCAAGCGCGTCGAGGCCGAGGTGCTCAACGCCATCATGGCCCTCATGGACTATCCCACGGCGCCCGATGCCGACCCCGTGCGACCGACTGCAGCCGATGCGCGCTACTTCCGCGAAGCCGTCATTGCCTTCCAGCCCGCCGACTATGACGCCCTCATCGAGGAGCGCAACATTGCAGACCGGTGCGGCTATGCCCTCTGTCCGCGGCCCAAGCAACGGGCGCGGTCGACTGCCAAGAAGCAGTTTGTCGACACCGAGCACGGCGTCGAGATAGTCGACCGCAAGGAGGTCGAGGTGTGGTGCTCTGCCGAGTGCGCAAAGCGGGCGCTATATGTCAAGGTGCAGCTTAACCAGGAGCCCGTGTGGATGCGCCAAGGCGGCTATGGCGACCGAATCGAGCTCATGGTTGAGAATGCCGACGAGCTCGAGAGAGAGAAGGGGGGGCAGGTGGGCGAGGGAGAAGAGACAGCAGGCACAGGGCCGGGCGACGACGATGAGGCCGCCGTCGCAGAGGCATGGGCAGCACGTCATGACGCTATTCAGACTCTGGCCGCAAGCAACACCCTCCTCGTCCAGGACCAGATCAAAGAGAACACTGCAAACCAGACACCGCCACAGCCACCGTCGCTGGTGCAAGAGTCTGGGCATACCATGGCTATTGAAGGCCACGTTCCCAGGACTGATCGCAAGGAGGACGACGACGACGATGAGGAGGAGGATGACCATGACTGGGACAAGCACCTGCCTGGATGAGGCCGAAAGCATCACATGACATGACATGACACGACAGAGCAACTCAGCACTTGGCACGATGGCCGTGATGGCTAGCATACACATTGCGTACAGGGAAGCCAGGACGACAGCAAGCACACGAAACCAGGAAGGCAGCAAGATCACCAAGCAGGACGCAGGCTAGAAAATGGGCGTTTGTAGACGTGTGCAACATGGTTGTCGAGGTCTGTGCGATAGCTGTCGAGCATATAGAGAATGCACAGCGAATGGTGCTCCACGGAAGTCCGTGCCAAGACACGCCTTTCGCATTTCCTCTTTCCCCAACACAACGCCCACCCACCACGGCCTGCCAGCCAACCCAGCCAACCCCCGCCATGGCCCTCCGCCGCCACTCCCTCTCCCCGTCTGCCAGCCTCCTGCGCAACTCGCGCCTCTTCTCGCTGCCCAATCCCCTGCCCCGCCCCAATGTGAGCGACTCCAATGCTGGCGGCATCACCAAAGCCTCGGACACGGCCACGCTTCCCTATCCCACACACCAGGCCATTGCCACCACCAAGAGCTCGCTGGCCAGGGGCGACTGGGGCCTGAAGCGCCCGCTGCCTGCCCGCAGTCGCCTGCTCCAGGTCAGCGACCCCGTGCTGCGCATCAAGCAGCTCGACACCATTGAGCACGTCACCGATTTCGACTCGGCCGCCGACCATGTGCGCACGCGGCAGAAGTTCCAGGAGCTGGCAACCCCTATGATGAAAGGTATGGCCCAGATGAGAGAGATTGATCTGTCTGGCACGCCGCCTGCCGGCGCCTTCGAGCTGCGCGACGACACCACCTCGTATGACACTCCTCTGGGCATGGACGAGGCCGGCCTATACTTGCAGGCCCTGAAGCAGAACTCCAGCAAGAACACCGACCCCGCAGCCCCCTTCCACCCCTTCAGCCCGCCACCAGTCGACGCCGCCGTCCACAACAGCAAACGATGGAAGCACGAGGGCCCATGGCTCCCAGGCATGAATGCCCACGACTTCACAGCCTACCTCAGCAAGCAAATCTCAAAACGCCGTGCCGAGTTCAACACGTACCTGGCAGAGTTTGTCAAGAACGAAATCTACATGACGCGCCAACTCGCCTCCTCCAAGGCGGGCGAAACCGCGCCCATGGACCTCCAAGAAGCTGAAATATGGCATCAAGAAAAGTCCAAGCAATGGGGCAGCATCACCGACCAGGACGTCCAAGCTGGCATCAAGGCTCTGCGACGCGAAACCGCAAACAACCCTCTCGGCTCCAAGCTCGTCACCAAACTCATCCTCCCCTTCCTCCGACTCCCCACAATCAAATTCAAATACACGGCCTATGCAGAAGACGCCTCACACCGGGACATTGATCAGTATCAATTCGACCAGGAAACGGCGCCGCTGTCCACCCATCCCTCGGCTGGGCTCGGCTACCTACGCACAAAATCCTACCTTACCAACCACCCCATTCTCGGACCCCAGTCCAGTCCTTCGCCTATAACCGCGCGTGTCGTCCAGCCACGAACGACCGCACGAGGCAAGGAAGCCTATGCTCGCCTCGGTGTAGGAGGCTTCGTGGCAAATGACCAGTTCCGCAGCACAGACACTTCAAGCGCAAGTCACAAGAACATGAACAATGCACGCGACGTAGAAGTGATCGATGTCGATACGCCCGGGGGCAAGAAGGTGCTTGTTCATCCCATGTTTGGCAGTGTCACCAATGACGGGCGCGTCCATCTCAAACTCCAGCGCTCCACGGGTGCAGAGGTTCAGGTAGCGAGGGGTGACTTGGATGATGTACCTCCCGTGCGAGAGAATAGTCATGACGATCCGTTGGAGGGGTTGGTTGGGAAAAAGAGCGGGGTGGAGTTGGACGAGAAGAGTGCAAGAGCGAGGGAGCTGAGCAGCTTTCTCCAACAGATGCGACCTGAGGGCAAGGGTAAACCAGCCCCGGGGTTTCCAGGCGTGGCGGAGGCGTCAAGGGAGGAGTAGTGTGAGTGTATAATTGGCGAGCCGTATTGTATATAGCATGGCAAATGGCAATCAGGTCAGGCCGAAGGTTGGTTTCACACGGACGGAGCTCCAGTGTAGAGCCCAAGGGTCGCTTGGGGATGGGGCGAATCTCCAATGCCAAGGTCAGCATGTACAGTCGGGTGTTGGTAGATGGTGAATGTCTCGAACTTGTAGCAGACAGAAACACCAAGGCCAGGCTGCAGCCTCGCAGGGCACTAGAATAGTTTGCATACAAGCACATTCAGCTGGCCATGTACCCTAGCAACCAAGCTTGTTGCTCCTTGCAGGCAGCCGGGCCATATCCAAGCATGCGTGAGAGGATTGATGTTTGGCATAAGCGCCATTGTGGCGTCGAGGCTGGTGCGGCGTTGCAAAACAATAAATTAGATGCTACGTAGATACTTGACCATGGGGGGCCAGGAAGGGAGCCGCGAGAGAATTGGTGGGTACCCAGTGGAGACACGAGGGCTGTGGCGCATGTGCGCCACGATTGCTGCGCCACGAGCGGTGCGCTGCACGCTGCTGCGAACTGCACACGACGACTGCACACTGCAACTGCACACTGCGAACTGCTTCCCGCCGTGGCTCGGCACGCATGGCTGCGATGGGCATGCGCTCCGGCATTTCTAATCCGTGTCGTAGCCGCGAAAAGACCAAGCGATTGGAGGATGCGGGCCCCAACGAGGGAGTCAGATAACTCGGAGAATCGAATCAGTGCACGTAACCAGCGCCTCGTCGAGGAAACAGGCTGGCAGGCGGCAGACGCGAAAAGAGCCATTCGTCCAGGCAGCAGAGCGGTGGCTGCTCACGCGCACTGCAAACTCGACCAGACTCGACAGACTCGACAGACTCGACAGGCTCGATAAACTCAGCCAGACGCAACGGGCCCGTAGTGCCGCGACAGCAACATGCGCCATGACATTGCCGCAGATGGGTAGTCGTCTACCGGCACTATGGACGGAAATTCCTCAAATTTCAAACATGGCGGCCCGCAGGCAGGATGCGAACGGTGCGTGATGCTGGGTGCGCGCTCGTCTGCGGGTGCATCCGTGCCCCACCAAGCCAACCAAGCCAACCAAAGCTAACCTTGCCACCCCATTCATCCCATCCAACCCTCGTCGCCAGACCAGACGCTGCCTGCTTGCAAAGCCAGTCTCGTCGGGCATTGGGCGCTGACGAGCAAATCGCCCGCCTCTGGTGCCTGGCATGGCCCGCCAACCTCACCTGGCGCGCTGCATAGCCCCCCCCCCTACCCAAAGTCACCACCACCACTACCACCGCCACGGCCAATACAGCACGTAGCCTGCCTGGCCTGCTACCATCGACCCTCACCGTAGGGCCAGTGTTTGCTACTAGCTACGTAGGTAATCATCCATCTACCACCAGCCATGTCCTTGCCCGACCGCCTCTTTTGCCGGCTTCTCTGTCCTCTCGACATGGAACCTGCCCTCGGCAGGGACCGCTCGCGCCGGCAGCTTCCCATTGCTGCCCATCCAAGTCCACACCCAAGACACATGCTTCCGGCTGGCGGATGGTGAGCCGACACCTCCCAGCTCGAACCTTCCATGCCCTCCCTCATCATCATCGCCCTCATCATCCATCATCCCCATCCTCAGGCACACGACACCGGTCGCAGGGGTTGGCCTGTGGCTGGCCTGCTCTCCTATCCGCGCGCAGGCTATGCATTCACCGCTGCGTAATCCGCCCTGGTCACCCCTTCACCCCGTCTTTCCTTTATGCGTGGTCTACCTGCAAAGCCCTCTTCGCCGCCTAGCTTTTCGCTTTTCTCTGTTTTCGGCCCTGCTCATCCTGCCCTTTCATTCCTGTCCCCCCCCCCGGTCCACTTAGCTGCGCGTATTTTCAGGCTACAATCTGCGCCGCCTTCCACTTAAAACACCCCTTCGCCCAGTAGAATTTCAATTTGCTTTTCAGTCTGCATGCCGTCTGCACATCATACACCTTATTTTCTACCCTCCCACCTCTCTGACTCCTCGCCTCCAGCCCTCGCCTCTTTCCTCTGATGACCACACTCATCCTATTTGCGCCTTGTCTCACTTTGGTAATCACCTGCCTGCGCCCTTAAATTCCCTCGATCCCCACCACTCACATTCTGTCCCTCACCCGTGATTCGCGCTACCAAAAATACCCCTTGACCACTTTTTGCGCTTTGGTTGCATCACTGTCAGCTTGCCTCTACGGCTCTATCTCCTCTTCCACTCGGCAACTTTTTTCGGACAAGCTGATCTAATAATACCGAGACGGTCTTGGACGCCGGCCCGGCCATTGTCACGGTCGAGGCAGAGACAAGTACCCTCAGTACCCCTCCGAACTGGATCCTCGTCTTTGATCTCGACCTCAGCCTCCCTTCAAGTCGCCTACCATGTGTCGTATCGAGGAACGTGTCTACATCGGCGCGGATGGGAACCGCTCCACATTTGAGGACACCTACCCCTGTAACAAAGCCCGAAACGGAAGACTGTGTGCAAAGGTGAACAGACGGACTACTGAATACTATCCAAAGAAAGGAACCATCTCTCGCAACGACACCCCGTCACCAATCAACCCTCCCACACCCGTTGGCACAGGTACCTACATTGTCCAACAGCGTCGTCCTTCCTCGTCGGGTGGCCGGCCATCTGCCCGTGAAGGTCCGAAAGCGATCAAGCCCGAAATCATCATCGAATTTGGATCCAAAAATGACAAGAAGAAAGTGTCCGTGTCTGCGAAGACATACAAACGTCAATCTCTTGCCAATAGTTCAATTGATGATGTAGTCATTGAGTCGCCTGGCTCCTCAGATGCATCTCACGCTATCCGCACTGGTTTCCCAGAGGCTCCCATCCCCCCTCAAGCATCCGTCTATGGTCACGCAGACGGCTACAGCACCACTCCAACTATTCATCATGGCTACCATCACCGTCAAACATCGTCCACATCATCCTATACAGGCTCCAGTCGCACCCCTTCCCTCTATGTCACCTCCGATCCTGACTATGACTCACCCACCACAACACGGAACACGAGGTTACCTCCTGCGATTCATAACCCTTCCACCACCAATGCGCCACCTTCACCAAACAGGCCACGTGTCCATGGTGGTAATTCTTCGGCCCCTTACAATACAACAGTGGTCACTCCACACTACTCGCAAGATCTGCACCCTCAGGATGGGCTTTTTCCCATGGACTACCAGGACTTTGCAGATAGGTCTGCATCCTCCCATACGAGCTCCGGAACCTCTGGTACATCGCGCCGGGGTAAGGATCATGACCCGTCGCGCAAAAAGAAGGCCGAAGATCGTAAGCGACAGGAAGAGTTTGATCGCTCTGTCGCGGAAGCCCTAGCCAAAGATGTTGCCAAGGAGGAAAATGTCAAGCAAGTTCGCTTTGAAATTGGTCGCGCAGAAGGTCGCGCCAAGGAGAGAGGGGAGAACCTCTTGGCTGAGAAGGAAAAGCAACGTGCTAAAGATCGGGAGGAAGTCCGACGTCGCGCTGACCAGGAGCGTGAATTGGAAGCAGCCAAGGAGAAGCAACGCGCTAGGGACCGGGAGGACGCTCGACGTCGCGCTGACCACGAACGCGAGTTGGAAGCAGCCAAGGAGAAGCAGCGCGCTAGGGACCGGGAGGACGCTCGACGTCGCGCTGACCAGGAGCGTGAGTTGGAAGCAGCCAAGGAGAAGCAGCGTGCTAGGGACCGGGAGGACGCTCGACGTCGCGCTGACCAGGAACGTGAATCGGAAACCGCCAAAGAGCGCAAAAAGGCAGAAAAAGAAAAATCCAAAGCTCCAATCAGTAATTCCAGCTCCAAGCGCCCAGCCGCTCCTCGAAGGGCCTCAGTCTCCATGACTCCGGCTCAACTCGAAGAACAACGACGACTTCTCGCCGCCGACTTAGGCCACATGCAAGGCGAAAGCCGCGCAACCGAAGCCCGTGAGCGCGAAGAAAATTTAACGCTTCTCAAACAAAAGCAACAAGACACGAGCTATTACAATCCTCGTGCTAATCCCATGCCAGCCGACGCCTCTGCACTTACTCGTCGCGACCCCCACTCTCGCCGTAACAGCGTATCTGCTGAGGCTCGTCCAACCCTAGGACGCACAAACAGTGCTCGTCGCCCCAGCATCATTCAGACAAACCCGCCACCCACCAGCGCACATGGCACAACCAACTATGCACGAACTGCCAATCCCCGCACACATGCCCCACCCCCTGTCTCCTTTCCCTCAACCTTCAGCACAAGACCCCAGTCCACGCGCCACCCATCCTTCTCACATGAAAATCCGTTCGCCGCGCCGCCTACGCGTGGTTCCAACTCAAGCGTTGAAAACCCGTTTGCGCCGGCGCCGTTGGCGCATGCCCAGGGTGTGACGGTACATCAGGATCCCTGGGACGCGCGATGTTTGGCAGATGCACTTCCTTGCACTCCAAAAGTAAATGCTCAATACTCTCGTGGAGGAGCTCCTCGGCCAGCGGGGGGTAGGTATCCTAGCCACGATGTCGAGTTTGAGACGGATTCAGAAGATGAAGCGCCCCATGGACATGGGCGCAACAGACACTAGTGGGACGATGTTGCCCTTGATTTCCTATCATTGTTTTATTATAGACCAGGCGGCCCCGGTTGTATTTTATGTAATGCCCCCTTTTGGTTCTTTGATACCCTTTTATGATAGACATACCATGCTTCAACGCAAGTATTTTAGGGGGGGGGAATAGCGAATGTTTATCATTGTTGAATGATCGTGTGGTGACTGGTAGTAATCGTGAAATACCTATGACTATCTGCTTATGTGATAAGGAAGTTTCGCGATGCTTGGGAGTAGAAATGGTTGTGCTTCCCTGCGCATATGTTTTGCAGCCAACGACACAGTAGGATACACAACTGGTGCGTTTTGCTGTTGTCGAAACACTGGGTGATGGGTTTGTGAGACGCGTGCGGAATGCTTGGGTGGGGCTGGGCCATGACCCACATCTCCTTCAAGTTAGCCCCTTGGGATAAGGTCTTCTTAGGATACAAAGGTGGCGCACCGGCAATGGTTTCGGATAGGAGCATGGCGTTCCTAGACAACAAGGAGAGGAAAAATCGTGCGAGTATTACCGTGATGAAATGGGAATTTGCATCCGCGACTATGTGCTGCTGAAGTGCCCTTGGGTGGCCGACAGAGTCCTTTGAAGCACAAAACTCAAACCGAGTAGCAATAGGACGAGCCACTTAGGAGCATTCGGAGCAAGGCAATCAAGTGTTCAATGTCACAAACGTCACGTAGCCATGTGCTCAATTATCCCATGCACACGAAAAATTCTAGAACATGAAAGAGACTTATTTATTATCAGGATTTGCTGCCAAGTTTTTTTACTTCACGGGACAGGTTGCGCTGAAATGACTTGAAAATCAAATTGCACTCGAAGTGCGGAAGAGAATTACATCGGGTGGTCGCGTATAGAACAAACACCAAACGCCAGATATGAGGTGTTTCTTCCGAGCAAGTCGGCAACATAGGTTGTTGAGCAAACGCCACATTGATGCAAATGCAGGAGACTAGAGAAACTAAAGGTAGTAAGAGGCTACCATCCCAATCTAAGAAAGATCCATGGGCTCTGTGGTATTGCTGCCAGCACCAGCAGACACGTGATGCAGTGTCGCTGAAGAAGATGTGGGGCCGGGGTAGATACTTTGCATCGACGGAGACGGGATATTGATGGCTGTATTCATATCATGGGGGCTTGCTGGATTACGGGCGTGAGGGGGAGCCACATATCCTAGGTGAGGTGAAGGGTAGACTGGAGGTGTTGATGGTGTAACCGGCATTGACGACTTGCGAAGTAGCTTTTTAGCACCTGCCCGGTGGGCCCGAGGAGTTGGAAAACAGGCGTTTTTGACACGAATCTGGAACTCGTTTGCGAAATTGTCGTATGGTTTCTTCTCTTCGGAAGTCTTCCATCCCATCTTGTTTTTCATGCATTCAGCTTTTCGATGGCTTATGGTGGATCCTTCAATCCGAATACCATTGTTTTCGAAGCGTCTGCAGCAGTCCGAGCGAGAGAGAATGAGCAGAACTACAAGCAAGCTGACGTTATCATTATCAAGTAGATGAGGGGCGAAGTCGCATACATCGCAGGCAAATTTCCGCATTTTTTCGAGCTCCGCCGTTTCTGTGCAATTCAAGAATCTTTCAGCCATTGAAAAAGGCCGCACCATATCTCGACATATGTGATTTTGGAGAACATTGGCGACCGAACTGACAGATACCGGGTAGATATTCTCGCGGTCAATTTTATTAGTAGCTGTTGACGAAACAGTCCCCGCGATGTAGATGATCTCAATCTCATCATAAGGACCACGTGGAACCTTGAGATCTTTGGTAGGCTTGGTGCCTTCTTTGGTACCTTCTTTAAGGGCTTCTTGATGCTTGATCGCAGCCTCTCGTGCAGCTTTTACGGCGTCTCGTGGAGTCATGAGACCATGCTCAGCAGCAAGGGTCATAGTGTCTTTATGCATTTCAAATTTGGATAGCTTGCGTTCAACATCGGGGGCACGAATCCAGTCTTCGGACCAAGGCTCCTCGGCGAGAACCTTGTAGAAAACTTTGGTCAGAGCACGTAGCTTGATCTCCTGATCAGAGAGCTGGCGCGAGCCAAAGTAAGATTCGTCGGTCTCTACATATGCCGTCTCGATGAAAGCTTTGCGGTCCCTTTGGGTGAGTTGGCCTCTTTGAGGATCATTTTTCCAATCCTGGATGATATGCATAAACTTCGAGTGAAAAATGTCATCAAAGTTTTTGGAAGCAGGGGTGCTAGCTATGTTATGTTAACATCATGACCTAGGGTGAAACAAAGTGGTTCGCTTACGAGCTGAGATATCGTGTTGCTGTGATAGAGAAGGTGACGTGGAAGCGCCTAGGATAATCGGAGCAGGCGTCATGATGCCTAGAGCATGCAACACGGCTTCATATACCAGATTGACAACCTCGTATCGCGCTGCAATTCACCGTTCACTGGCACGATTGGGTAGATGTTGATGGAGATCGATGAATATGTGCTGCTGAGGTTGTTGAAGAGTTGGCAGTTGCGGGGTGGTTGGCGAGCCTCGAGGTCAAGTTCTAGGTTCAAACAATTCACGCTCGCGTAACTAGCGTGGCTAGTCGACTCTTGGCAGAGCATTGGCCTGTCACATGATCAATGAAGTGGACCGAGCGTGGCCGCCATCTATGCATCCAGGGAACTCTAACAGTTGGCGCCTAAGTGTGGTATGGACTCAGCCAACTAGTGTTTACTCATAAGACAGTTATTACGGATACACAACGTTCCTTGCCATCCTCTACTAGTCCGTTTCAGCACCCAATCTTGTCTCAGTGGAGATCTAAGTTTGATTGTAGCAGTAATGTTCTCCTAGGTGGTAGTCAATGGGAAGTTCTATTTTTTACCATATATCGCAGACTTCATTTTCACCTGTGATCACATCCATAGGTCGCGTAGTACCCGTTACCGCACCAAACCAATAGTAACAGGGTCTCCCTTCCCTCAAAACGTCAAAACGTTTTCCATGCCTATGAGCGCCTTCCAGGCTTGGCCAACATTGTTCTTCTACATCATCAGCTCCCTGCTACTTTGGTCTCTTTCCCCCTAGTAGATGACCCCGTCATCAATTATTGTACGTTCGGCTCCTCCAGTATCTCTACCTGCAGGTGGCTTTGTTTCAATTGACCCACTCATCATATGATTCATGTTGACTTAGTAAGCCAAGTCGTATAGTGTTCAACTATTCATTGTATGCATAACTATCATCTGTCAGTAGTTCCACTGAATGTAAGCAAAAGGAAATCCGATACCCAGGTAACGTATGGCTTGGCCCAGGAGGTAGAAGCTTGTCCTTCGAGAAGAAACCTCGAGCAGGATTACAGCTCAAATCTATGTTGCCCATGGTGTAGTAGGGTACTTACGTGATCGGGGGTGAGTTAAGCAAACTTGCGGCTCTGTGGGGGACCCCGGGAGAGATCGGATGGGGCAAATAGACATCGACGCCAGCTCTTCATGTAGCTCTCAATTCAATATATCTGGCCCCTCTCACCGAGCGCGGGTCGAAACTTGCCTCCTACCCTGTGCATCTTAGCGTGCCAGGGTATAAAGGGAGTCCAACCAGCATGCTGCTCAGACGCAATACAAGATACATACATAGGCTCATGTCAGTCACCCCATTTTTTATGGGACTCGCAATCGAACAAAGAAAGCTAAAATAGTCACCATTCATAAAACCAATCCCAAAAGCATCACATACACTATCCTCTCCTTCCTGAGGTTGGCATCTGTCCGTTCAATCCTTTCCGTGAGTCTTCCACATCTGTCCAAGCATCCGTTGTGCGGTGAGCACACCGCAACAACAAATTACTCTGTGCTGAGAGAATTTCGACTGCTCTTCAACACCTTTCATACTATGCCAAGCATGTGCTTCCTTACAGCAAGATCTGCCAAAATTCGATGAAATATCTACGGGCAGGGCCCACCGGAAACAACCTACCTTACACTCAGCAGTATAGCTGGTGAGTTTGGCTACTACTATTTAATTTAATTAATGAGGATGAATTTCGGTGCCTTAAAATCAATCTTGAAACCTGCGGACCACTTGCTGTGTTAACACCACGCCGACATTCAAACAATAGAAATTTTGAGATTTTGACTTCTCGTCGAAGCACGTCAGCCGTATTGGGGTGATGTTGTCCCTGAAGTTAGATTTTATGAAACGTCATCACTACAATACTAACCGCCAACAAAGGTGTATAACGTACGCTGGACTCGATTGATTTGCGGCTGTGCGCAATGCGTCGAGGTCCATCGTACTGCCTATATATGATAGTTATCTATGTAACAATCTCTACACTTATCAGTGCATCTCAAATGAGATTCAAATCCGCGACGCGGAGTTGTTTGACTAAAGGTTCTGCAATAACCGTCTGAAAGTTGGTGGATGTTAAAATGGCCTGCAATCTTGTAAGGGTCGGGGCAAAACTACTCAAGCATCTTCGAAGATGTAGTATAGCTCCGGGTTCGTGTTATAAAACACAAAATATGCATAGAAAGGCACCTGATTTAGCTCCCTAAACGTTCCTTGAATCGCAAATAGATTTTTGGGAATTCGGGATTCTCGGCGAACACTCTATAGCCAATGCCCCACAACTCACTTTACAGGTACCTCCCAAATAAATACGTAGAAGAGGCATCGTGAAGATCTATAGGTACCTTATGAGCCTTATTTTGAGAGTAGAAGAAGAGGGAACACAGGGTATCATCCTTCAAGTGGGGAAGTAAAGAAGAGATCTTGTTTCCCATGGGAACTTTCAAACCGTCCAGGCAAGAATACACTAATGAAAGCAACCCACGACTTCAGCCACAAAGATGTGCCCACATATCTGATGTAGAACTACTCAACGTAATAAAAACCCAGACTTGCTAGTGTACCAGGACCAGGACAAATGACTATCTCAAAGTATATTTCCATCATATGATTTAGTCATATGCACCTAATGTGAAACCACTGATTGGCAAATTCGTCATGACTATGAGCTATATAGATCAATCCTGACCATGAATACTATCGCGTGCATCCAAATCTTATCGTCATAGGATTGCTTCCATCGTGCTATTCAGTCATGAAGTTGGGAGATTCAATATTGTGGAGAGTATTCAGTCTCTGCGATAGTTCTTGGGATGAAAGCTTGAAGATGCATCTTCTAGAAGAGAAAGAAATATGTATGACAACTGTGAAAGTGACCTGGAATCTTGAATAATCACAAATATATTGGTTAGTGAAGTTGTAAATCAAAGTGAAACTGTCAAAACTTCAACATAAAGTGTGGTGAAGAAGTCCTAAAATTTCGATATAGACACAGGAGCAAAACAATGTTTCAGACGGAAATCATGTGTGCATTATGAACGCATGCAAAGAAGCACAACAATGTGTTTGATGAAGAGTTGGCGTATGAACACAGTGAGGGCAAGAGTTGCTCCCCTACGGATATTGGAAGTTTAGAAGCGTAGCAGTATAGACATGTAATCATATGAAAAGCCTTGAGCCATGATACTTGAAACTTTCACCATATGAAGTTGATGTAACGGATAGTGTTCGCTTTGGGAATCCTTTGAAAGACTGCGCATATGTAGCAACGGAGTGAGCGATGAGCTAATGAATTATTAGTAGTGTATTGACGATGAAAACATATTGTTGGTACCTTGGTATTGACAATCCAGGATGTGACGTTGACGTTACCAACATTGTCACATAGCTGGTGGTAGCATGGATCATACCAGTCACCTGCTTTCCCACCAAACATTTCGGCTTCTTCCTCTGTCTTGATTCCTTCAGCTCCCGTCGCAATGCCACCACCAGGAATTCCATTACGGATGAACCCATCATAGTCGCTGCGGCCATCAAATGGAATAAAGGTATAGTTGAGACCCTGTGCCTTGTACCATTCAATGTATAGATTGCGCAACTCCTCCGAACCATCCGGGTTCAGGGCGTTAGTAGCATTATAAATCTGATATGCGAAGTTCGGGCTTGCCATCATGTCATAATCCATAAACAAGCGAATTTTGGCGTTTTCCTTCTCTGGCAATGTCGCAACGTAGTAGTCAGATCCAAGCAGGCCTTCCTCCTCCCCGGCCCACCATGCGAAACGGACGCAGTTAGTGACATTGAACTTGGTGAGTTGTGAGGCCACCTCAATGAGAGAAATTGAGCCGGAACCATCATCATTGATACCTGGTCCTGCTGCGACACTGTCGCTATGCGCTCCTAGCATTACACAATTATCAGGATCACCCTCAGTTGTTTGCGCAATGATATTGACAGTCTCGATTTGACTGACTTCAGCATCGATGTACGCGATGGCGTCGGTCGTCTGCTTCTTCTTGAGTTTCTCAATCACGGGCTGAGCTTCTTCACCTGATAGGCCAAACGTCGCAATATGATAAGGAGATGGCGTTCCCAGGGTACCTGACACAGCATCTTTCTCCGAATTATAGATGACGGCAGCAATCGCTCCTTTGCGTCCCGCGTTCTCAGACTTGGTACCGAACGGGCAAAGGCCGCGTTTGATGAAAGCAATGTTACCTGCAACAGAGTCTGGGAAGTCTGTTGACTGACAGCCCTCATTGTCAACAAGAACTAGATTACCATGCACGGGCTTTTTGTTCCTTGTTGGTGGTGTCAATCCCATGGGGGCTGCTGATTTTGGCACCTCGTCACCAAGAACGAGTCGCGACTCAAAAACATTTCCGGAGACAGCTGGAAATGACTGGTTTGAGATGTCGTAATAATCCCCAAGCTTCAGAATCTCTTCGTAGATATATGACAGGGTTCCGAGATGACCTAAAGAGCGGTCAGTATTATTAGGCGCATCACGACACATAAGCCTACCAGCGCTCCCGATGACCCTGGTTGGATGGTTGTATTCTTCTTCTCCGAGCTTCGCAATATCGTACAGCTTGTTCGCGCGGATCATTAACCTATCGCCGCTGATGAGATCTTGCAGTTCAGTTGAGTTGACCAGCGGTTTGCTGCCGCCTGGATGGCCTAGTGGCTGAATGGTTGATGATAAAAGTGGCACCTGGAAAGCCGAAGCACCTGCAATAGCCGCACAAAGCGCAAATCCAGAAGAGAAAACCATAATGGCCAAACTGGGGATGCAAATTCGAGATGGAAAGGGTGGTGTTTGATGGGGACAGGCAAGGTTGCCATGACGCCCACCACGCCGAGCCTCGCACGCGCTTTTGCCAGCCGATAACGCCAATCCACGTGCTGAGACGTGCTGATACATGGGCATCTGGCTACGTCCTGAGGCACCCGCGCGTGCCCGCCATGTGCACAAACAAGGGACGTTGAATTAATGTTTGAAGAGTCTTGCGTGGGGTGCAGCATGTTTTGAGGTGATTTTGTGCTTGCATGGACTGCTTGGTTTCCTGCTCTTCCTACACCAATGGCAGGGAAGACAGATGCGATGTACGTGGGGCGACCTAGGCTTGAAGCATCGCATGTCTCACGGCGCATGATTGATGTGGGAGTCCCATAGAATGGCAACGGGCCCTGGGGTGGGGAGACGATGGGACCGACGGCACTGGCCGCTGTGATGTCATGGTGCAGGTCGCACTGGAACGGGGTATTGGGTAGGCTAAGCTAAGGGGCGTCAAGCATCGCGAGAAATGCTTGGTGACGTGTCTGCAAGGACGAAATCTGGCCCTGGGTCGATGACACGGGTGGAAGATGGGCGAATGACGATTGTCTAGTGCTGAATTTGAAGCAGTGTCCTGCAGCCGCGAGGCGGCTGGCGAATAGAATCGCGCGGCTGTGTAGCAAATACACGCGCACTCGGTGCACGCACGTCCTTGTATCTTACCCCAATAACAAGGAAAATAGAATCGCCAAGAATATGATCAAATATATCCTAATGGCGCCGATCCTGGCGTGTCGATTGACTCCCTGAACTCCTACAGCACCTCTTTTCTCTGCCTCATACCTGTCCTCGATCCTCTCCTGGCTTCGGGGCGATTGGGAGCTTCACATCCTACAATCGCTGCAGGGCTGCTCATGCACACACCCTGAAACGCCAAATCTGACTCTCCGCCACGTAGGCACGGTAGTCAATGCTCTTGGCTCATTAACACTTACCAGCTCCGAATCGGTCTGCCCTCTTCTCTTCTTTTCGCAAAACAACCATGGCTCACTCACGAACTTCACGAGACCACCCAAGATCGTCGAGAGAATATGCCAACGGACGAACACCGCGGGAACGCACCAACGGACGTTCGTCGCGGGAATATACCACGGAGAAGACGGTGCGCTCCACAGCCCCGCATTCGAATAGTCACGGCGGGCACCTGCCGCGATATAACCACAATGGACACGTGGTGACCAAGGGTATCCACCCGGATGGCGAGAGTGGGAGAAGTGGCTTTAACCCAGTCAAATTTCTCGTCATCAGTGGGAAAAGCAGCAGTACACTGTCAATGTTGACCAACTTGCTCTGGCCGATAGTTCCTGTGGCCATCGCACTTGTATGCCATCATGATACCCTCATCACACTGTATGCGCTAATCGCTGCTGCAGCATTTCGCGAAACCTAAGTGGCATCTTGCCATCTTCATAACTAGCTATATCGCCATGTTGCCTGCAGCTAATATGCTAGGCTTCGCCGGGCAGGAACTTTCGCGCAAGATGCCCCAAAAGGCAATTGCTGTGGTTTTGGAAACAACCTTTGGCTCTGTGGTGGAGATCATCCTGTTCATGGTTCTCCTCAAACATTCCCATGGGGACTCGAATGTCCTGGTCATTCAGGCCGCTATTCTGGGTTCGATCCTGGCCAACATTTTGCTATGTTTAGGCCTTTGCTTTATCGCTGGTAAAGACAACACAGGCAAAATTGATGCACTTCACAGGGCTGACATGCGGCAGGTGGCATCAAGAACAAAACTCAGGAGTTCCATGAGGTTATCTCCGAATCTGGTAATGGGTTGCTGCTCGTGGCGTCAAGTTTGTCACTCATAATCCACGGGAAAGAACATATGACTAACCTGCACAGTGGCACTGGTTCTTCCAGCAGTCTTTTACAACTACCTCGCCAATAACCCCAGCTATACGTCAGATGCTGCTTTGATCTCATACAATACTCTTAAGATCTCACGCGGCGTAGCCATCATATCGCTCATAGGCTATCTCATATACGTGGCTTACCAAACTATCTCACATGACAGCCTATTCCATGAGATCTACGAAGCAGACGAGCACAAAGACAACGATCGCCACGAGGAGCTCGCTAAGCCAAAACTTACCCTGATTGAGGTGTTTGTTGCTCTTATCATCTCTCTGGCTTGTGTATCCCTGATCGCTATCTTCCTGGTCGAGCAGATCCCGTACATTGTGGAGCGGGGTGTTAGCGATGCATTTGTTGGCCTTATCCTTGTGCCGCTTGTTGAGAAGATTGCCGGTATGTATCTTCTGGTTACTTTTTATGATGATGGCTGACGAAGCGGCGCAGAGCATCTCCTTGCTATTGATGAAGCCTACGACAACCAGATCAACATGGCCCTCGCCCACGTCATGGGTGCTTCCATTCAGACGGCACTGCTTAACGCGCCGCTGGTCGTTCTAGTTGGTTGGGGCATCGGTGTCAAGATGGATTACCATTTTGCCATTTTTGACGCAGTTGCACTCGTGCTCGGAGTGTTGGTCGTCGGGTCGTTCTTGCGCGACGGCAAGTCGAACTATCTCGAGGGTGTGCTGTGCGTGATGATGTACATCATCATTGCCATTTGCGCATTCTATTTCCCGAATCCGGCGGGGCATGGTGGAGGTGGCCACTAATTCCCACCCATTGAATACAATGGAGGACTGAAGCAGGCCGCGGGTCTGTTTTTGCAGAGCAAGCAGCCGCCATGTGCCTTGTTGGTTTCTTGTTTCTCCACTGCGCACGAAGATTCTTTTGTAGTTAGCGACCAAGCATACAAGGCGGTTTTTTGGGTACCACACATCACCCCATCATGTGATTTGCAGCGGACGCTACCCCGATACGCCCAAGCGCCCAAGCATATGCACGGGCCATGCCCACTGTAAGCGAGCACTCGAATATTTGCGTCCACAAGTGCAACTGTGCAACTGTGCCTTGGTTCTTGCAGCGACGACCAAGCAACTCCTCCAACAACCACTTTCTCTCCCTCTGGCATTTGCATCTACACACAGTCGCAAATATGGGTCGCGTTCGAACAAAGACAGTGAAGAAGTCGGCTAAGGTCATCATTGAGCGATACTATCCCAAGTTGTCGCTCGACTTTGAGACCAACAAGCGAATCTGCGATGAGGTGAGGATCCGTTGGGCTGCGCCGTACCGCACTGTTCCAGAACACCATGACTGACGACGAGCATTAGATTGCCATCATCGCCTCCAAGCGCCTCAGAAACAAGATTGCCGGATACACAACCCATCTGATGAAGCGTATCCAGCGTGGTCCCGTCCGCGGCATCTCCTTCAAGCTCCAGGAAGAGGAGCGTGAGCGCAAGGATCAATACGTGCCTGAAATCTCTGCCCTCGACTTCACCCAGAACAGCGAGTCCGGTGCTCTTGACGTTGACCAAGAGACCAAGGACCTGCTCAAGAGCCTTGGCGTATGTTCTCCCTGTCCTTACTTGCCTTGTCCTGAGCTGCCACTAATCATCGGTCCGTGTATAGTTCGACTCTATCCCCACAAACGTCATCGCCGTCTCCCAGCAACAGGTTGTCGAACGCCCTCGCCGCTTCAACGACCGCAACCCCCGCTCATAAACGCGCGGTCCCGTCTCTGTTCCCTTATCGATTCATTGAAAACATGGTGTCTAGGAATCGGTTTCTGCCACTATCATAGATGGCATGGTTTATGGCTACATACGGCGGCATGACGACTAAGAGTCAATGAAAAAGGTTCTCCCTTCAAAGGTGTCGCTGAGTCTGGGTGCTACAAAGCGCCAAGACGATGCTTGATTGCCATTCCCCTCTTCATCTCTCTACCGTGTGATGTTGACGGCGTGACGTGAATGTTGAAGAATGCAAAATATGGCCATTTCTGGCGAGTGACAGATAAGTCTCTTTCGTTCCTCATCTACTAAGCTACCATGAAAAGTCCCTGATACGCTAATCGATCTGTCTCACATCAAATATGTTGGCTCACAGGGTAGGCTCTCTATTCTGAATACCCTGCGAGCCGTTCCAATGATGCCAAATCAATTTCTCGCTGATCCACTGCAAAAGCAAAGTGATAAGTTTGGTCGTAATAAGTTTGTAGATTATCCAAGATCACATCATGACAAAATGGGTCGTAAACAGGGGAGTTGTGGAGCTCTGATACCGCCGTTGTATGCCAATATCAATAGCCCAACTCGTGTCATTTGCCCGTATCGCAAGTACTCATGGCCACGCTCCCGAGTATCCCCTCAGCTCCAGTCCTTCCTTTCTTGCTTCAGTATTTTGCCCCTGGGGCAAAGCATCGCAGCTGTCATTGATCTTACTGCCCGTCTCCTCAGGTCCATCGCGCGACCCTACGGCACCCAAAACAGCCTCATTAAGACTTGATGCGCTTGCAGAGAGTCTAGTATTAGGCCAGTCTTCACTCAGCATCATGGCACTAGCTCCCAGGGCCATGGGCCCGGAGTACAGGGACGAGACCGTACTGCAAAGGACCGGACCAGAACCGTGATCCAACGAAGAAGATCGCCCATGCGTCACAACTGCCCTTTCATTGACTGAAGTAACATGGTCATAGAAAGCTAGTCGACGCCCGATTTGGCTGCGAGGAGCGTCAGGATTGTGGATTGGGCCTGGGAGCGCATAATCTGGTTCTGAGTCGACATCAGGTTCGGAGGGCGCCCTGGCAGCCGACCTATCGTGACGATGGCGATAGATCAAAATAATAGCTGCGGTTAGGAGGGCAAGACTGATAAGGCCGATTACTACACCAGCACTCATCATCTTGGTCCACTTGTTGATTGGTTAGCCCTGCGGAAAGATGTTATGTGACATGTGTAGGCTGACAACTACAAGTATACGTACAATCATTTTGTTTTTGGTTGAATTGATTTCGGTTATCTTTCGTGATTCGATGTGCGCTGGTGATGCTGTTCGTGTGGCAGAGAAGAAAAAAGGACTGGAGGGTGAGCGAACTAAATTCAATCGTGGCAGCCTAAAGACTATTGATTGTCCCACAAATAGGCCAAACTTTCAATCTGGTTTCACAGTACTTTTTGTATTGAAGCAAACCTTCTGAACACATACCAATTTACCCAACTTCGTTTGAAGTAGTACGCAACGGTAACAACCGACGGGACGCGCGGATCAGTGACTCAACTGTAGCACTGAACGAGTACATTCAGCTTAAGCACATACTGAAGGTAGCATACTCGACTTTCCATTCGACCTACTCTATCTCAGCCCAACTGGCTCATTTCCACCAACCTTATAGTATGGCCTTGGTATGTTGTCGTAGTAGGGTACCACAATAAAATTGGGGTCCGCAGTCGCACCCACCATGGCTTTAGTGCCATCTTGATACGGACGCGGGCTAACCCTCAGATCGATTAAGCCTGGTCCTCCCCTCCGTAGAAAATTATCCATCGCCGTATCCAGCTCTTTGAAGCACCTTTCTGAGCCACCTTCCTCCTTTAATTCAAGATTTAGAGTTGCATCAATGAGAACACCTGGAATTCCAAAGCCTTGTGCGATAATATCATAGCGAGTGTCCGGGCGGAGAATCGCTGCTGGGCGAGCAGATGTGGTGTGACCAAATATGATATCCTGACCAGCTACACTCATACCCCAAACACTATTATTAATGACGACAGTCAGAATACGCAGGCCATGTTTCTGGTACGTGTCTAGCTCTGCCAAGTGAAAGCCTGCTGATCCATCACCGTGAATACTGATGACTACTCTAGAGCGATCAGCAACCGCAGCCCCAAGCGAGTATCCCCATCCATTTCCCAAGAACCCTAGGTAACCAGTAGCCACCATGGATAGGCTTGCGGACATGATGGGTAGATTTTGAAGGGCCCACCCACTGGCTTCACCACCGTCTATGCACACAATACTACCCTTCGGGATGCAGTGACAGAGGGCCTTCACGGCGTGATAAAGATGCAAATGACCATTCTCACAATCGATCTTTGTCTCTGATTCATTGTGTGGGGCACACCATGACTTCAATCCCATAGTGATTTTAATCCAGCTCTCTTGGATCTTGAAACTCTCGCTGCTGGAAAGTTCGTTGTTCAGTGCGGATATGGCGAGTTTTGCTGATGATACAATACCAAGATCAACGTGCTCTGGGCGACTTATTTCACTCCCATCGATGTCAATTTGCGCGATTTTACAAGCCTCCGTGGGAATAATAGCTCCGCTTCGTCCACCTAACAAGAAGCCTGTTCGAGAACCTATTAAAAGTATAAGATCAGGTTGCGGTTTCCCCATGGCTTTCAAGAGGGCAAGCCTTGTTGCTGGGCCGGCATGAAAAGGATGATCAAATGACAGAGCTGTGCTAAATTTTGGTGAGTGAAATACTGGAATGCTAATAGCACTTGCTAGCATTGCCAATTCTTCGGTGGCCTAGAGAAGATTAGTCTACTTTGAGTAACAAAATTAGAGTTGGTTTAGCTACGTTGGATGCACCTGTGCTAACAATAACAGCGGGCCTCTTTGCGGCCTTCAGTAAAGCTACCAAATCTTTGATTGCGTCGGGATCGGGTCCTGGAGATTTAGCTAGTGGAGCTGTGATACTTCCCCAAGATACTCGCCCAACTTCAACAGGCGTAAAAAGAACATCAATTGGGAAGTCTAGGAGTACAGGCCCAGGCGCTCCTGAGCTTGATTTTCTCCATGCGAAGCTGACAATCCGGGGTATCTCGAGACAGGTGGTAACTAACAATGGATTGAAAGGGTCAGTGCACAAATATTCCACGTACTGCCAGGAAGTTCATACTGCGGTGTGCAAACTTTGTGATCGGTGTTGCTAATACAACCTGATCATGAAATCCTTGGAGAGCATTTGTTTCCGCATCCCTTAATGGCGGAGAACTGGTAATGCAGAAAACAGGCGAGCGGTCTGCAAATGCGGTCGCAAGACCCGGGATACCGTTGCAAAAACTTGAATATAGTCAGCTCAAGTAAACGACTATATCTTCTGGAATAATCTCCAAACCTACCCACTATTTGCAGTAACAAAACAACACCCGGTCTTTCCGCTTACTTTAGCGTATCCTTCGGCTGCCTGGACCGCGACAGTTTCATGCCTTGTATCAACTATTTCGATGCCCATTTCCATACAGCCCACGAGGAAAGCGTCAAGGTGGCCGCCATGTAGACCAAATGTCACGCAAACACCAAGATGGTAGAGGCATTGTGCAAGAAGATCACCACCCAGAAGCTCACGGCCCTGTGGCTGCTTCAGGTCCAATTTGTGGGAAACCATAGTATAACAATCGCGATCAAATATATGAGAGATTTAATCGGTGGGCATATTGTCAACTGCACGGCATATAATGAACAAATTCAGACGCAGAATTAATGACTCGAAGAAGTGATGATTCGGGAACGCTCAGCAAGTCAGCTTTCAGTTGTTCACTGTTTTGAATGTGGGGTCGGGAGGTAACCCCGCTCACTAATTCCGTCTTCGAGGTGATTAACCGCGCTTTGGCAGTACTCCCAAGCCAAAATTTTCTAATTGAGTAGTGAGTAAATGGCCTGCGTTAAGTCAATGGATGCTATAGTTTTCTTCAAATGGAGGCCAACTGTAAGTTTCTTCTCTCTTTCAAGATACCTTGGATTCTCAGGTATGGTCAAATCCATGATACTCCCAGAAGATCAGCGCCCCACGCCTTATTTCAAATTAGGGTAACGACATAATAAAAGCATGGGATACATCAAATAATAACGAGATAGTTGACATTTTGTAAGGTTGCCACGGGATGGCTAGCTTGGTAATGCTTGCCTGAAAACTCAGCCAGAGTTTACATTCAAGATTTCTTGACAGCCAAATTACATCCGTATGTGTACTTCTCCCATCCGGCCTTTGTTTCCAAAGCCAGCTAGTGTAATTTTTACTCCTCTTATTGAAAGATATACCTCCTTGGCTTGCTGGTGTGGACTAGGTGCGTGTGTTGATACAAGGAGTGGCACCCATGGATGCTTCCAAGGTTCATGTAGTATACTTTCCGGAGTGAATAGACACCTATGCGTTTTACCGCTGCTTCAACCCTTTCGGAAGCTGCCTAGTGTATGTTAGGGCCTATACGCATGAAATCTTACGACATTCGTAGAGTTATCTAAGTACTGTTCATTTTCCATCTTGATCGCGTTCAATATCCATGACTTCTCTCTCATATCGAACACAGCTGTTTCTATAACATAACATAATCGTATTGACTGTGGTCGTACCACCTCGGTGTACTGACTATGCTCTTGATTGATATCATTGATTTTCAACACGGGATCTGGGTAGGCCAAGGTATGATGGCGCATTGACGAGCATGTCCCACAAATCTTTCCACAATTACTTATGGCTATGCGGATTAAGCTGGTCGCCAATGAGCCGTAACCGAGTCACCTAACTTTCCATTGCATTTTGGAATGCTAATTAACGTATAAAATCTCACCGTGTGTCATCTTTTCAATATGACCGTAACTTGAATAAAATTGTAACTCATATGACATATATACTCGGTGCACGTAGTTCAGGAAAGAGTGAAGAAACATAACGGCCGGTAATGCCTCAATAACATTTATGTGATGGTAAACAAGTATCAAGAGTAGCTAGAGCAAGCCAGTGACGACAAGGTGTCGACAACTAAAAAAAATGAGCTAGTATTGCAAAATTAGGTGTTACAAGCCTTGTCTACAGTCAATTTCTATTTGGCGTCCAGCTTTCGATATAGCCCTGCCATGTGCTACTTTTTATCCAGGTGCATCAGGCTACCTTTGCCGAGATGCTTACGATTACGATTAAATTCTCTAACTCATCGCCTCTCATGGAAACATTAATTGCGATATCCAGATCACCAACTCGTAAGTAAAATGTGCAATGTATGCGCCTGCAGCTAAACGCCGTTCTCCGGCTTCATGCTATAATCTGGCAGCACCCATTCGTTTTGACCAAATGCCGGTGCGATCTTGCCCACTACCCCACCCATCTTAAGCACCAAAGGATGCGATAGGATACCCATAGTATGGTTGAAGAGCGCAACGCCCCACTCTGTCTGTGGATTGGCTAGCTGTGGCGTGCCAGGGATTAATTTTTGGATTTTGCTGACAAAGGGACGCAGTTTTGCGTCATATCTTTCCAGTGCTGCTGGAATATCCTTTGGTGACTTTGCTAATTCGCCGGCTAGAACGTAGGCTCCAACAATCGCCGATCCAGTTCCCTGTCCTATGTCAGTAGAGTGATCTTGCAGTGCTAGCGATGCGATAGTCACTTACTACACCCGAGATGGGACTAGGGCAATACGCCGCATCTCCTACCAATGCGACATGTCCCTTGCTCCACTTTGGCATTATTACTTGCGCTATCTCTTGCATGTAGAAATCCTCAGAATCTTTCATCCCCTTGATAACTCGATCGCTGATCCAGCCTACTCCTTTGAATTCGGCCTCGAGCCACTCCTTCTGCCGCGCTTCCGCGCCCCTCTCTTTGAGATTTGCACTGATGTCGTCGAAACGGCGAAGATTGCTATCAGTGACGGAAATGTAGATACGTGTTGTACCGTACTGGTCTGGACGCCTAAGAATGAGTCTACCTCTCGATGCATTGTACCATTGGGCAAACTGCGTATCTTCATCTGCGCGCGGAATAGTGAAGTAGGCGCCGTATTGGCCTAGACGGTGTAGGTAGTCATCGTTGTTGGGACCATGGCCGAAGACGTATCGACGAGTACGGGACATCATGCCGTCTGCACCGACCACAAGGTCATAAGAGGCAGGTTCCAGATGTGTGGCAAAAGTCACATGGACTTTACCTTCAGATGTGTCTTCGATTTTGGTGATGGTTTCATCAAATATATACTTTATCCCATCTAATTCTGTGGTCGCTTCGTAAAAGATTTTGGCAATGTCACCTCTCAAGATCTCGTACTCAGAAGTCACTGTTTCTGTTAACGAGAAGCTTTGTAATCGCGAACATGAATCGACATACTACTTTGTTGCTCAGCATTCCCAGAGGCTGGAAAGGTAGCCTTCGTCTTGCCATCAGCATACACAAACTCTATACCTATCTCGGTTGTACTCTTCTCTTTCACGGCTGAAAGGAGACCCATACGATCCACAACTGGTACGGAGGCTAAGCGTAAATCGACTGCCTGGCCGCCAAATCTAGGTTCTGGGGCTCGCTCTAGGATAGTGATATTGGTGGAAGGCAGGAATTTGTGCAGCCAAAATGCGAAACATGGACCAGCAATACCCGATCCAATAATTAAGACGTTCATTGGCGTAGATATTTCGGTCATTTTTTTTGCTGCAGCAGGAGATAGGCGTCAGCACGAGGTAGTCAGTGTGACTGTCGAATCAATCACAAAAGCTTTATGTCAACAGATGTGTGATTTCGCATTTGCGCAGCTGGACAATTCAGCTTTTCAAAAATTTGGGTGAACGACATTATAAACTGAATTTCAGTAAAGTCCATTATGAACTCAATACTTTCGATGCCCAGAGCGTGGTTACATGACGTCATCTATATGTACGGATCCGTTCAACGGGCGCCGCGGATACCGGCGCTTTGAATTGAAAGAGAATGAATGGATGTGGTTACGTGGCACTAAGCAGAGCGAGTCGTTCAATGTGATGGTCGCAATCATGATTGCCAACGCGAATCGTGGTGTTTGGCCGTCAGATCGCTTCGGCAATTTGTTGCCTAGGTATTTCCGGGCGCTCCCGAGGTCACCTGGGCATCTGACAACCAGTCCGGCAGGCAAGATTCTAAACCGAACTTTCAGCATACAGCCAGCTGCAAGAAGGAATGATATCTGAGTGCTCTTTTCAGGCTGACTTCAACTGGTTCCACTCATTCAAAGAATTTACTACCTATCAAACACAAGCATGTGGAAGGTATCAATGCATGCCTAACCAAGGATCTAGACACGGGGCCAAACTAATTTCGGTACGTTTACAATCTAAGAGTCGCTAAGTAGATCAAGACCAACGCCTCTTAGGGCATTGACTGCCCACTCTGGGTATTTCTCCTTCTGATTGGCATAGAGCTTCCCAAAGAAATCTTTGACAAACCGCGGATAGCGGTCTTCCAGGATAGCTTCACGTGCTAGTCGCATTAGGTTTAGCTGATAGTGCACATTATGCATAGTTAGAAGATGGGCACCAGCCGTCTCCTTAGCGGTGACATGGTAGATATACGCTCGAGTGATACCCAGACCACCCTCTGTCGAAGGCTGACAGCATGTGCATTGACAGCCTTCTTCGATGGGTCCAAAATCTTGGGCATATACGGCATTGCGTATATTGAGCACACCAGCGGAAGTAATGGCATTACCGAATCGCTGGGGGTGAATTAGATGCGGATACTATGCAACAGCACTAAAGAAGGACTTACAGCAGTTCTAGTCGGCCACACGCAGTCAAACATGTCTGCGCCGAGAGCCACTGAGACAATTAGATCCTCAGGATAGCCCTGTGGTAGTCAGCATTGCGATTGGTGCTAATATGGTTGATGAAGCATACCACGCCCATGACGTATCGAGGTTTCTTTTCTGGCAAAAGATGGGTACAAGCATCAACAACTTTGCAGTATTCGTCTTTAGCTTCGCCGCCAGAAAGGCCCCCAATCGCAATACCTGGTGTGTCCCTTGCGACCATCTCAAGGGTACACTGCCTCCTCAGATCTAAGTCAAGACCGCCTTGGATGATACAGAAGAGGTTCTGTCGGTCGGGGTTTTTGTGGGCTTGTATGCAGCGGTCGAGCCAGCGGACGGAACGCTCCATGGCTTCCTTGATGCGGGCGAGATCGGGTGACGTAGTCGCGATGACGTCGTCGAGCTGCATGATGATATCGGAGCCGATGGAATTTTGGAGGGAAATAGAGTGTTCCGGAGTGAGCAACATGGGGGAAGCATCATGTGGGCTCAAGAAGCGCACCCCTTCCTCGGTGACTTTGGCGAGCTTGAGCAGCGACACCATCTGGAAGCTGTCCGCAGCATTAGGTCAGCTCCATGAATGACTAGAAAGGGCCAAGAGAAAATATGAAGGGGACATGAGGTCTGACTGACCCGCCACTATCTACAATACACTGTCAGCCTCAATTCCAGGCGCGGTATAGTCACGGGGGTGTACCTGTAAGTATGTTATGTGGCCATGATTGGAGCTTGTGTGCACCGCCAATGGCGTCTAGCGTAGCTTGTCCTGGTTTGAGGCCTCTCTCTCGTGTCAGGAGGCTTAGTTATAGTCATGATGATCTTATCGGCCTACAGATGATATGTATTGTTCAAACAAAGTCGGCAACCTTGGCTCTCAAGCTGGTCAGGAGTGAGGCCCTTGAGTGAAGCCTGCGTCGCCACGGGCATGAAGATGGGCAGTGGCACAGGCCCATGGGGCAAATGGAGTGTTGCCGCGCGTGCTTTGGTGACCTGCAACGGAGATATAAGTCATGAGGGGCGGTTTTTACTGGGAGCATGCCAAAATGATACATACCGAACACTTTCCCAGGAGCTCAAAAGAGAGTGCCGCCGGCATGGAGACGGGCGCCATGGCAGTGGTTTGGTTCGGTTGATTATTATGCAAAGCGTGCGCGTATGATCTGGTGGCCATGCCCAAAATTATTCATCGTGATGCAGGGATTGGATTGAGATAAGCAGTGGCCTGTGCGCCACCAATGCAGGTCCACCAACCTCCCAACACTCTAACAACGACAAGACGGCAAGACGACCTGTCTGTGTCACTGTCACTGTTACCGTTAATCTGTCTCTGTCATTAGGTCAGATCAGATCAGATCAGATCACATACGTGTTCCGAGGGCATCGCGTTCCTTTCTCACGACAATGCGCGCTACAACATCTCCACCAAATTCCCTATTTCACCATCCTGAAACCTCACCCGCTTCATGTCCCCAACACGCATGTTCCTCAGCAATCTCTTCAAGAGTACCTCCACGCTTGTTAATACTCCTGTGGCAGTCTGTTACAGACTCTCCGACAGGCACTGTTAGGCCAAGCCAGGCACCGCCCACTTCTACTTCGCTTGTTCCACTTTCAGTCTGCCAACATCCGCCCTCCTGGTCAGGATGCTGCAGCCCCTACCACCTACAAGACCTTGCACTTAAGCGTGTTCCTGTCTAGAGCTGTCGCTAGCGGCCCGAACGACTTCCTGCTATCTGTTGCCGTCAGAGATGAGCGGGGGTTTCCCATCCTTCGAGTCCTGCCTAGGCGCCTAACCGTCTCGAGGCTGCCATTACTCGGCCAACTTCACGTCATCCCCTGCTTTTCAAACACTTCCAAGAACCCACGGAACTCGGATGGGGTGTTTGCTTTTGTGATGATCGCCCTACGGAATGAACGGCTATGCAACGCGCCGAAGTATATAGGACTACTGCCCGCACCGGAAACACTTTTTATCTTCATACAGGTCGTTTCTGTACATTCTTTTCATCAGTGCCGAGCACTAATTCTTAATTTGTTGAGCTGCGCTCTTCTTCCTTTCTTTCTTGAACCTGATACTCATAGACACAGCCACCCGCCCCTGCCGTTTTTCCTTTCATAAATTTGGATTTATCGGCATAATGAAGACTATCTATCCTTTAGTTGCTCTACTATCTGCGGCCGTTGTTTCCGCTGGGCCGATACCAAGGGCCCTTAATCTCGACACACGAAGTAACGATCTAGTACACGCTCCCTATGAGCCTCGAACGGAGCCTGCTGCCGAACCTGCTCCAGCAATCGCTCCAGCAGCTTCGCCAGCAGCCGCCCCGGTGGACCCCAATGCCGAAAAGCAACGTCTGGCAGACGAGGAGCATAAAAAAGCTGCAGATCTGATGGAAGCGGAGCATGCTGCAAAAGCGGAGGCCGAGGCGAAAGCTCACCAAGAAGGTAAACGTGCTTATTATATTTTTCATTGCCCCTGTCCTAACGAGTCACTCTAGCTGCTGCAGCAATGGAAAAGATGCATGCCGAACAGGAACAGGCGAAAGCTGCGGAAGACCAAAAGAAGGCCAAAGAGACGGAGGCGATGCATGCTGCAAACGAGCAAGCTAAAGCTGCGGAAGACCAAAAGAAGGCCAAAGAGATGGAGGCGATGCATGCTGCAAATGAGCAAGCTAAAGCCGCGGAAGACCAAAAGAAGGCCAAAGAAATGGAGGCGATGCATGCTGCTAATGAGCAAGCAAAGGCTGAAGAGGATCAAAAGAAAGCCAAGGAGATGGAGGTGAGCTTCCTTTCTTCCCAACTTCTGTCCTATTTGCACAAGTTTCTAACTGTTAAATAAGGCGATGCATGTAGCGCAAGAACAGGCAAAGAATGAGGAGCACCAGCGGAAGGCAAAGGAGATGGAGGTACATTATTCTCTCAACCAATTTCTACAAAATACGCTAACCTGCATAGGCCATGCACGCCGCTGAGGAACAGAAGAAGGCTGAGGAGCATAAAAAAGCTGCTGATGAGATGGGTAAGCACCCTTTCGAAATGCGCAAAGAAATTAAGGATTAACTCCCGTCCAGAAAAAATGCATCAGGAAAAAGAAAGACAATCAATCGCAGCCGCAATGCCACCACCGCCACCTGCAGCATCTTCAGCTCATGTCGCTCCTCCGCCCGCTCCGATGGTAACGAGTGCCGCCGTTGGACACACGTCGTCTCCTGCCGCCGCGGTAGTATCCGAGGCTACGAAATCTAGTACTACGACAACCGTAGTCACCCATGTTGTCAGCACAACCGCCGCTCATGTAACTTCAGCAGCGGCTGTTCATCCACCTGCTCCTGCCGCTCCTGCTGCTCCACCTGCTATGAGCCATCCATCTGCCCCCGCCGCTCCACCAGCAGCTCCACCAGCGGCCGCCAACACCACCTCCATTCACTCACCAGCACCGACGGTCTCTGAAAGCTTTCAACTCGTGAACGGTAATGTCAAATCCACTGTTGCTAAGAGCCCCACTTCCCCGACAACATCCTCTGTTGTGGAAACTCCCGCCGCAGCCCGGCCCACCCAGCCTTCTTTATCTGCCCCTAAGAGTGAAAATGAGGCTCTCAGCACACCCAAGCCTATGGTCCCTTCCGCTGCTTCATCTACAGTGCAAGCTGCTAGTTCTACATCCGCGGCTAGCAAGCCTGCCTCAACCCCACCTGCAGCTGCAGTGGAAGAAAAGCCCAAGGAGCCAGCACAGCCTGAGGCACCGGTCGCAGCTCCAGTTGAGGAGAGTACTGGATCTGCCGATGAAGCTGCATCTGAGGAGACATCCAACCAAGAGGAGAATTCGGGGAATGAACCAAGCCCTGCACCTGAGTCAGTGCCCACCGGAGAGAGCAACGCACCGCCTGCAGATGTTGTACAGTATCCTGTCGGCTTTTTGGTTGGCAAGAAACTCAAGCAACGTGGTTCGTAGTTGCTTTTGCTTGCGGTTTCGAACGTATCGATTACAAGCATAAGGAGATTTCTGCTTTCCATTTTCTTGGGAATCGTTCCCTAGCCCACAACATACTCTTTTTAAAATAAATCGAGTATCATAATAATTGGTGGACATTTATAAGATAATATAGCTGAAGGAACGGTTTTCAAGCTGGCCATTAGTTTGTCAATTATCAATATACATTCTTGCAGTGTCCTTTATATTACAATGCTTTGTCGATTTAACGGGGAACCAAATAGTCTTCACTGATTCATCTTTGAACTGTCAACACGCAATCTTGTTGACTATAGCTGTCGCACAAGCCCTTGATATTGCCTTGATGAGTGCTCGTTACTCTAGTGTCGCATTTACAACTCGTTCTTTCGCCACTTGAATCTACGTCTATTTTGTCATCTTTATTACATAGCTTACAACATTTTCTTTTCTCCAAATATCCAACAGCCGAATCGAGCGTGCCACTTGATTGAGCCAATCCATTCAACCAGTAAATTTGACTAGATATGACCACAAACTAGAGTTCAAGCTCAGAGGCTCCGTAGCCATAATATATAGTGGTTCTAATTAGGTAATGTAATTAATATCTTTCCAAGATTCAGTATTCGTCCTGGTTCGTTCTGAGGTATTGTTATACACTGGGTTTCGCTTGACCTTGAACTTAAAGTTCGCACTCTCTTTAAGTGACCTTGTTTTGTAAAATGGTTGATATTATGCAAAAACTGCCCTATATCTATTACGTATCCGTTACGATGTGACGATTATGATTATATCTAAAACCCAGCTCAACGCCAACTGCTTGACGCTTTCATACCTCACTATGATTAACGTTCATGACAACAGATATCGCGACAGTGATATTTTATCTTCGCGGATTGTTCGTCAATCAATCATGTCTAAGCTCACCCTCATAGTAATCTGTTTGAAACGTGAACCACAGTTGTGACTGTCCGCGGGTCTCTCATGGTGGCAACGCCGACACTGTTTTTACATCATTTTCCCGTTTTGTGGTATCTAGTTGTGATGCAGCTGTTACGGTGCGATAAGTTGGTGAAAGTGATGTCGCTGAAGTAAATTTTTAGTACCCACGGGTTCCCAGGTTGCTCGGATCTCGCTGTGGCTGACGGCTGACAGCTGACAGCTGACAACTGACAACCAAACCCTAGCATACCTAGGTAACCCCTTCACAATCGAATATATTGCGACACGCTACCAAACTTAGGTCTCTCTTCCCTTAAATTGAAACATAGTTGAGGTATCTACCAACACTCACTACCTAGGTACCTGGGTACCTCGATTTAACTACCAAATCCCCCGAAGTCGAAACAAAGGCTCCAACCACAATGCATCTCTGTTCGATAGCAACAGTCGTTATGATTGCTAGTAGCATCTTTATCGTCAATTCCAATGTCATCCCTCGCGCAGGTGGCCCAGCCATTGTGCCAATACCATCGACTTGTTCTATCACGAACCCGTTGCCAGCCTCGTCACCCTTTCCATTCGTACCCGCACACTCCGTCGCCGATGCCCTACTTTACAGCGCATACTATCCCTCATTCTCTACGAACATGACCGCGATGGCGGAGCAGTGCCTTCGGCAATGCTATGGCTACGGTTACCATATCGAATGCAAGGCAGCTTTCTGGGCTGAGAACCTCATTATACCAACAGGATATCTTGGTTCAGCAGAGGGGCAGCTTTCAACCGGCTGTTTACTTTTTGATAGGGCCTTAGCGAGTAGTGATTTCGTCAATGCGCCAGATGGGCAGGCTACGGGGGCGTTTGCTAGAAATATTGCTTGCTAAGGAAAACATGTTTAGCTAGTCTCAAATTTGATTCTGCTAGTCCTCATAGGAGATCTGCAGTAGCCTAAAAGAGGAGTTACGATGCCTTATGCCGGTATAGACGATTGAAGAGAATTACATGTCAACAATTAGTTATGCCTAGGCATGGCAGAGCAATCGTTCAATACACGCCGGCTAAGCGGTGACTCTACCAAAGTTGCTTTACCATTTTTTATGTTCGGTCTGCATCTACATTAAAATCACTATCGAGTCATCTACGCAGCATTGACTCAATATTTGATAACTGCTAAAAATTACTGCTATCAGAGTATCTTGACTTGCCATAAGCAAAATTTGATCAACCACCCTATTTATTGCGCTTTGACTTTGTATCCGATTCTTAGTTTCCTCGTAATATAACTTTTTAGCTGATGCCTAGTAAGTGCCTTTCCGTTTAAAAACATAACGGCCACCGGAGGCCCCTTCTCTGTAATTAAAGCGAGAGCGAGAGCGGCGTACCTCGAAAGTTGCGTTGATTACTCTAAAGTAATGACTTGATTCCTATGTAATATCATAGCGCAATACGTGATCAAGTTTCCCGAACCTTTCGATACCGCATTGCACCTGGGCATTACCTGGCACCGTCATTGTGTCGCTGTAGCTTAGGCAATGCTTCAGCAAACTTGTTAAGATCCTATTTTAGGATATGATTGCATCTATGGGTTTATGCTGGTCAGAATTTTGCTGTCAAGCTTACGTCGAGCCTCGCTTGAAGTTTCAAAACATGGCAACCATGCGGCAGAGCGCCAACCTCGATGCGACCTTCCCTGATTCCACAATTAATAGCGAGTATGTTGCGCGTGGCTATTTTTGGGTTCAAGAACCAACGTGGCCCAGGCGCAAGCGAGCCTCATAATTTTCAGCCTTCAGCCGCATTGTGGATTTAGCACAGTCGACATACCTAGGTAATATTTTTACCCGTGTGCGTCATTCGTTTGATATCAAGAAAGTTATTTAGGCAGCACTCTCATTCGTTATTAACGTCGAAAAGCAAGCAATTTGATGACCTGTTTGGGTCGTGTGGTACCCGGTGAGGGATGAGGATACGCTTGTGGCTTTTCTTAGGTTTCCATAGATCATTCCATGCGTTACAGGGGTTCGGACGGGTAACTAACTTCTTTGAAGTATTATGCGTCCCGTAATTAGCGGTCAGAAGTCTCATTCTACACAAGTATATTTGAATTGGCGTTTACCAATATAGATTGTCCAGGCTACTGGTAACTGACATGTGCCTAACCAAAAGCTACACTTGCACATGGGGCACATTAACCTTGTCAGGTACGCCAGTATAATTAGACTACGAAGGGCATTCTAACCGCCTTGCCCCCACAATACCTAGCCACTTCTGGTCAAACTAGCGCTTGTGCTAGCTTGCAGCAATCGTTTTATTTAGAATGAGAATAGCGACACCTAGTACACTAATAATGCTCAGGATCTAAATGGGCATTGCCTTACGTTACAATAGAAACAACTCGGACATGCTTAAATGTGGCCTGATCGACTCGCAGGCATTGGTTGGCTGGTTGGTTGGAATGGATTACCTAGGTATCGTCCGGGCAAGAGCGCCCTTCGGCTAGCGTTAGCCGCGGATGAATGATTTAAAGGGGATTGTTTGAGCCGTCCAAGTGAGCAAACCGACAAGACTGCGGCGTCAAATTCACCAGTCCCAAGAAGTAGCAATGATGATTAAATTTTTAGTCACCTGCTCGCTTTGAAGCATATTACTTGTGGTTGTATGTGCCTGAGTCTTATAAGGGTTTCATGGTGATTCAATATGCTCCACAGCGATCCAGAATTAGTGCCAATGTTTCAAAGCTCTGTCCCACACCAATTGGTGGAATAATAGACGTTCCCATGGATACCGACATGAACGACCAATTCTGAAAGCCTAGGCTCATCCGATCCAATTAGAAAACCAAAATAATAATGTGATATAATCAATGCGCATAACATATCGTTGAGTGGATAAACATGGTAGTAGATGATCTCTACAGCACTCTTGGCTACTTTGTAAACATAAGCCTTTTAAGGGTAGGAACCGATGGCTGCGGGTACGCAACTTTCAGCGAAACTAAATCGTAATAACGGTCATAACTCATATCCCATCGAAGGGACTAGACAGGAATGTTCTAGAAATATGGACAACATACATGATCTGTGGAAAACCATGTCATGAAACGCCAAAAATTCCAAAGACATGATATAAAACTCTTAGAGCAAGACACAAGGGAGTATGAACAGAAATTAAAAAGTGAAATGCGAATGCAAAAAATTGTGGTAGTCAAATAGCAAGAAAGGTCGCCAAGTTTCTTGCCTATGGACTTTCAGTTTTTACAGGTGAAATGCCCTTAAATTCGCCGTGTAGGATATCCAAGAGTTTCCTGAGAGTTTCCGAGTTACTGCTTCTTTGGCAGGTAATTTTGCCTTCCTTGTCTTCGCCTTCGGTATCGTCGTCCTGTGTCAATAGCTCGATCGTCTTTCTAAGCTTATTGTATGCAGCATTGAGTTCGGAATGTGAGGCTTCGAGCTTGTTGTGTTTGTCGGTCAAAGCTGAGAGTTGGGACTCGAGATCGCGGGCGTGTTTTTCTTTTCGTTCACGGAATGCGCGTTGAGCAGCGCGATTTTGAGCTCGCCGGCGCTACCCTTCTGTCAATATGCATCTTCCGTGAAGGCAAAAGAATCCAAACTTACTCCTGAGGTAGTGTGCGTCCGCTCTGTTGGTGCAGAACTGTGGGCTGGCGAGAATGCAGGCTCTGCATGTGGTGGAGGGCGAGGACTGCAATATGGGCTATCATGGTCTGAGCCGAAATCTGAAGGGGTCATGGGCATCGGGAATGGCCCAAACTGCATTTGCTCGTCGACAATATGCGGATAGTAGGCTGAATGTATTGGTGCGGGGAAGTGGTCATATGTGGATGATACCTTTGACGTAGTTAGTCATAGGACAGCGAATAAATCGCATGTTAGGCGTACTGGCGAACCACTAAGGCTGGGGACCTTGGAGAGATCCGGAGGCATCTCGAACACTCTCGTCTGATGTGACGGTATAATGTAATTACCCTGGGCCATCCAGTAATCAAACGGTTGGGAGTCCATTCCGAATCTTAGTTATGTGTTGGTTCGAGAGAAAATTTGCTGGGGATCTTGTATGAGCTAGGAGCGCACTTGAATAGCTAGTATATGATGCAACGTGCTACAGGTATGACTACGAAGCATACGGAAGCAGTGGAAGGCAAGATGCTTATATGGTGGAGATCGGCTTACGCAGCGGTGGGCAACTTAAGATCTTATAGATACAGTGATGTACATGGGGAGCAAGTTGCGCGTTGTCCGCAAGCGAATCAAGGCTGGGATGGAAAGCGCAGCTTGAGCAGGGATATTGTTCTGTCTGGTGGTGCCCGCGATAAACGGCCACAAAGACCCTGTGTGGCTTTCTGCAAGAGTGCATGCATAACGCCGTAGTGACGGGCATGGAATTTCAAAATCTTTTTCGGCCCACGCGTCCGGAGCACAGTCCAGCAGTGCGGCAGCTTGCTAGTGTTGTTATTCTCGTACTCAAGTGGCTCGTGAAAGGTAGTACCACTAGCGGTTCGGGACCAGGGGTGGCATGAGGGCGCAAGCTATACTGCATCGGGACTTTGATAAAAGAGAAGCAGAGTTGATTGACTAGGCTGCAATCAGAAGTCATAAGCGAAACCTGCAGGACGCAAGTTGGTAAAATTCATCGTGCTCTTAGTCAGCTTGGGTGTCGTCTTCGTCAAATCCCCCACCTAAGAACTGCCTTTTCTGGTAGTATTCAATTGGCGATAATGTTGGAAGAACTTGGAGGCGGTAGCACTGCTGCCGCCCGTAGACCTCAATGCTAGACAAGGCGGGAGCATAGATGATTCTCATCTTTTGGGATAGGAAGTCCTCCAGAGACTTCGTTTACATTGCGAAGAATACAGAAAGAGGTGCGAAAAGGAAGCACCTACGTCATAGATGTCCAGGTAGCTCTGGGATTTGAGTCGTTTGGCGTCAGCTAGAGATGCTCGACCCAGATTTACGTCAAGCTGAGTATGCTACAACAGCCACGCTTACAGGACGCCGAGTTAATGGCACAAATGAAGGCCGAATTTCGGGCGCGGAGAAGCCAGGTTCGCGCTAGACGCTTCAAGCACAGTCTGCATCTCAATGTGGTTAATCGTCACCGATTCATTTCGGCTACAAGTACCCATCGAAAAACCATGGCTACGGAAATAGCACTCATCACGTTTTGCAACTGCGATGCAGGACATCATTAGAGAGTGTTTATATCCTAACCTCCCTATTACACAGTAAAAAACAAAAAAAACCCCAATAGCAACAATAATTGAGAATAAGGCCACACCAGGCATCGTAATGAACAACCGTGTGAAGCACCCCGAATTGAACTCATTTAGGAAGTGTAGATATGGCCTCATGGAAATTAGGCACGTCTTCTCATTGTCACTTTTTCATTCATCCTTAGGGGGTTCAAAGAGTGGTAGATAGTTCCTTGGAGATACACACGTGACTTGCACAGGTACACTAGTAGAAACCGCCATGACCTCATCGATAGACTGGGTGGAGTTATCTATGCTGAGACTGGTAATAACAGTGCGAGAAATTTAGCCGTACTGTACCATGATCTCACTTCGGATTTCAGGACTTGTACTCTCTTCACTCCGCACATTAGGGCTCGTGATTACCTACACACAAACCAACTGCCACAACATCGTAACAGTGCTGTTCATGGCATAAAACCACCGAAGTATGTCGAGACTTTGTCAAGACTGTTGATCAAGAAGAGCAATTCTAATTGTTCGCCCGCTCGCCAAGAGTGCCACACTCAAGATCTTAACCCTAATTCGTCTCAAGTCTCGGATAAGAAGTTTAAGCACCACGAAAATTACATGGTGTAGCTTCACAGAGTGCCCTAGAGGCGAGTTCTGCTACTATCCTTCATTGTAAGTGTACGTCTTCCAAGTATGTGTAGGAATTTCCCTGGTTCTCACTATCCATACATAGATACAAGCATGCGCAGCCTTATCGAATGCCAGATTCTTGCCAGGCGTTGCCGGCATCTGCACTCCGTCGGCCTTTGCGCTACAGCCGGGCTGTGTCTTGGTACTGCAAGCTGTCGAAGTAGCATCCCGTGATCGATAACAAAGCGACACGCCATCTCTGCCCCGCTGCTGACACAGCAATCATCTCTGCAGCGGAACTAAGGAAAGTCGCTCGTAAGCAGGTGTCGAAGACGTTGAGCACGTGCGGCCAAACTAAACATTGGCATACGATTTCTAGCCGCATGAGGTGACGAACATATGGATCTATGTATTAAGTGAGCCACGTGTTGATCTTCCTGTTCTTTGGCTAACACGTGCCGGTTCATAGCATGGTGAAACCCCTGTCGCAAGTGTTGTTAGCTGTCAAATTTGGTTCCGTCAAGATTAAGACAACCTAGGCGGCGGGTGTAGATATCGCAATTTTCAAATTTGAATCGACAAGCCGACACCGGAAAGCGATGCACGCTGGCTGATCGTTTGGTGCTCAGATTGAAGGTGCAGAAATAGCTCAAGGAATTCTGGGTACCGGTGTACTTCGGATCTGCATTGCACTATCACTTTCCCTAAAGGGATTAGTATATCGAGTACAACTTTCAGGGTCCAAGGCCAAGAAATATACATGGGTGCTTTGGGGACTATGACGGGCAGGCGCTAACAGCCCTACCTATGTAGCATTCGCTTGTGTTCTAAGGGTTGTCATAATCATGTTTCCTGTGTACTTGTTCACGAACTGTATTGCAATGACACAGGGCTTCACCAAACTTTTCCAGATCGAGGCCTCGGTCAGAATTAGCTATATGGAGACTGCCATTTCAGGTGCATGGAGGATTTCTGAGGGTCGCTAATATATTTACAACAGGGCTTTGTCGGGTAGGATGCTGTCGGGTTTAGCCCAAGGTACCCCAGTGCCTACGTAGGTAGGTTCTCTGCAGCCCACGAGCCGCATCGACCTTTGCTGATACCTAGAAATCTATCGTCATTGCTTTACCCAACATTCCTTAGTAAATTTATAGACTGCTTACGTATGATATTAGCCCTATCTGCCATGGATATGTTGAATTACGATAAAACAAGGTTCTAAGATTGATTCCCGGTTCACGCAAGTAGGTAGACTCGGGACCGAGTACCCACCGAATTTCGGGACTGCCAGTATCTACAAAGCGTTTTGGCGCTCGTTTAATTGAAAATGAGGAAAATCACTCTCATTGCATGAAAACTACATACATACAATAGATTGTACACGATAGAATTATACAATTAGAAATCTAAGGATACTGCTGCCATACCAACGATTGTATAGAAAATAATATTTTTCGTGGTAGTGGTGTCTTATATCTTTTCCGACTTCACTAGGTCCCAATTGATCCGAGGTGAGATTACCGTCGTAAATCCATTTCAACACACACATTATAAGCGCGTGCAGAAAAAAATGAAGTAATCACCAAAGTTTCAATTTCTTTCTGGAAGCGGTCGTATAGTAATAAGGTAGGTATAGACACCTGAGTACGCGTTATCTCCCAACCTTGTATAGCCACAAGAAAAGCAGGTCTTCCCAAGCACCTGTAGGCCTTGATAAGATTTTAATATAAACTAATGCAATATATGGTTATTTTCAAGATATACAATAGAAGCTTATGTAATAGTTTAGCTGTATACGTGCTTTCTACTAGGACCATTATCTATTTTCTATAGTTCATAGGATTTATGATTTTTTTTTTGGGTGGTCTAGAGAAAGTGTTGGATACACTGGTTACACTGGTTACATCTGGAACTTTACATTACATCTTCTTACCCCTTCACAAGATCGTCATCCGTAATAAAATTAAATCGAAACAATATTATCATCCAGCTACGAATACATACTATAATAAAGGTCAAAGAATGCCCTAATACAATGGTACATCATTCCGCAAACTAGACCTGCACACCCGAGACCCTGTTTGCTATATACTTTACTAAGATAAAAGTTTTACGTATGTCCAAGTAACAAGTATAGTATCATTGAGTTGATGTTACTTTCACGAGCCAGCGAGTGCTTAGATTTGGTTGTTTGTCTGTCATTTTCGGTGTCAACAAGTCAGCTCAGATGTAAACGCCAGTGTCGGCGGACAAATACATGCCTTCAAGGTTGTTTGCAATACCGGCAAGAGTCTTGACTAGGTTGGTAGTGATAACGTATGTGCACATAGTTGGCGCTTCACGACGGGCGAAGGTCATATCAATGTGATTGGTATAATATATTAATTATGAACGAATACTCGCACAAAAGGAGCGGCATGTAAGACGCTTGGGTAAGTCGAAACAGAGCGGAACAAATGGGTATATATGCAACATAATAGTGAACATACATTTGATAACGCTGGGAACTGAATAATAAAACTATCGATAATGTGTAATATGCTATTGATAAGTCACACGGATTAGCAAAGAACTAGTGCTACGAGGATATCAAACGGGCAGAAAACCCGCTGATATGTGTTATCATTCAAATAGACCACAGCAGATTGCCGTACTAGGTCAATGAAGGCGAGGTGCATTGGATCACGCGATACCACTACCATCACATTATGTGCGAGCGGAGGCGGCGGCTAATAAGGACGCTTAGCGGTAAGGAGCACATGGCGCTTGGGCTGCCGGGAGAAGAGTGGTTAGGACTCAAGGCACTTGAGTTATTATTGTGCTTTGGCTCCTGGCTGGGTAGGCCAGTCCGCAATGGGAGTTGTCGCTCAATCGCATGGGATGGGTCGCAAACTGTATGTATGGATCCGGGCATTGTTTGCTTTTGGCTTGGGTGCGGACGGCTGAAGGTCGAATTGTGGCTTCGGGTGGTTGCAAAGGGTTTGGCGACCAAAGACCGTGAGACTTACCAATATGCGTCATCATACCCATATGTGCATTCGAGATCACCAGCCACGATGATAACATGTTTACTACAGGCGATTAGCGTATAAAGGGGGTAAAGCCCTGACTTTTGGATTTCCAGAAACACCATCTCGCTATGCATAAAGGGAAAAGGGGTGGGGGTATACTCTATAATGTCCACAGTCCACTCCGCCGTTTGCCCAAGGGGTAAACAAGGAGGGCGGCCATGAACAGTCCAACGGTCAGACCAATGGCAATCTGGATCATCGAGGCTGCAACGTTGAAAACGATGGCATTCAGACTATCGGTGGTTGTCTGGGTAATGTTAGTGGTGTGGGTCGCTACCACAATGAGGAAGAAAACACTGACATCGCCTGCTCCAGAACCCTTGATAAGGGCAGAGGCTGTGGTCAGCGCCGAGTTGATACTTCCACTGGACGCAAGACTGCCTGGAACCTGAACGTATACGGCAGGCAAAAGAACAGCAGCAGCGACGCCGTGGCGAAGTCGACTATAGAGATTTGCCAAAACACCAACGGTGAAGGCTCCAAACGTATAAGCGATAGGGGCACTGGAAGAAAACTTCATGTTGGCGAAGAAGTTGACTGTATAACCAGCGGTTGCAATGAAGATCATGGCGGGCATTTGCTTGTACTTGGCCTGGACGGTGAAAGTGGTGAAGAAAACATAGAGCGGAACGAACAAGAAATTCCAATACGGATTGAGAGGGTTTTCGCACTTTGTCTCATTTGTGGCATTTGGGTCAATAGCGCCGTAAATAGCAGTTCCGACTGTGATGCCATAACCTAGAAACAGCGAGTAAATGATGGCAAAAACGAGGCGGATCGAACCGGGAACAATGGCGCGAGATTGGAGTTCGAGAGCCGAGCTCAGGACAAGCTGTAGGCATTAGTAATGGACTGGGATGGCAGATGGTACACATGTATTTGGGGGTCTTTACCCAACCAGGGAGGATCATGGCAATGGCACTTTGCGCTATGGCAGAGAAGCAGAAGAGAGAGCCATTGTTGATGCTACCAAAGGCGCGAGCAGTGAAGCTCATGACGATGGTGGCGGAGATTTCGAAAACAGTGCTGTAAGTCTTGGACAGGGGAGAAACGACTAGTTGGAGAAGGCCAAGAAGGCACCCCAGGGCGAAGATGACGGGCATGTCGATGAGACGAGCTTTGAAGAAGACGGAAACGGCGGCGCTGGCCAGGCCGTACATGACAACACAGAGCCAGACATTATGGCGGTCCTTTGCGTTGATGACTTGGTCGAGACGGGCCAGGGCTTCGTCCAGGCTGATGACGTCGTGGAGGACCTCCTTGTAGATTTCATGCGTGTCCTTGAGCTTGCCGAGATTGACGCCCTGGGTGGTGCGGACAATCTTGACTTCGGCAGTGTGGGTCAGGACGTCGTCGAAGGAGATGATCATGCAGCCGGGGATGTAGAGGAACTGGCTGCTGATTTCGAGCACCTTGGCCGTGGCCGTGAGATACTCCTCGAGGCGGTGGGTTGGGGCGCCAAAGAGCATGAGGGCGCGGCACATGCGGATCAGGTACTGCTGGCGTTTGAGGATGTTGGCCACGTGGATCTTGATGCGGGCGTCCTTGTCCTCCTTGGCCCTCCACACCTTGGCCAGCACGCCGCCGCTAGAGGAGCGCTTGTGGTGGGGACGCGGGTGGCTATCTCTCTTCTCGTTGGGGTTGGCCAGCTTGGCCGAGGCGCCGATGAGCGTGGCCAGCGTCTCCTGCGAAAGGGCAGCTTGGGGCCTGTCGGCCTTGTACCATTTGCGGCGCGAGGGCGTGGCAGTGCCGGATGCCGAGCCAGAGCGCGAGTCTGGTCGGCGCGGGGGCGACGCGGTGCTGGCTTCCGAGGGGGTCGCGCTGGGCTCGACCATGGGCGTCTGGTAGGCCTGCAGCAGCTGGTAGAAGACGCCGCCCTGGGGGTTGCCGACCACGGCATAGCCTGCGTCATCTTGGGCGTACCTGTCGATGGGCCGCATATTGTGTGCGTTGAGCAGCTGCTCGGCATCTACCGCGTGCTGGTCGTGCTGGTGCTGGTCGTGCTGGCTGTACTCGTCGCTGCCACCAGCCACCCGGCTGTAGCTGCGGCGCGGTATCTCAGCCGCCGAGCTGTTGAACCGCACTCTTGTGCGGCCCGTTGCTTGGCCGGCGGGCATCGTCGGCAAGGGTACGGCGGGCGAAGAGGCAACCGGCTTGAGTTCGTGGCCGTCAGCGAGGTCCATGGCCAGAAGATATCCCTAACTGCGCCGGGAGATGTGAGGCGGCAGTCTACCGGGAGGACGCTCTTTTATAACTAAGTCGTCGGTCCGATGATGCCATAGGGAGAAGTTACTACGCAGCAGAACGAAGTTGATCATGATTCAGATTCTTGGGCCGTTGCGAGTCTCGACACATTTGTGGAGACAAAAAAGAGTCAAACCTCACCTCGGCGGATCCGGCGCCGCATCCGGTCGGCGTTTGAGTAACAGGAACGCCGGTGATTCGCCAATTCCATCTGCTCCCGTGACCCACTCACCTCTCCTGGGCTCCAGCTTAACACCACCGCCGTCCTATATTTGGTCTACCTCTCATTTTTTCATCGTTTTAATACATATCACTATACATAACTACTAAGTACGTGATGCATTGCACGGCTTCTTCCTCTGCTCGTATTCGACTCACCCCGCTGGCCATTCATGTCCGCATCCTGCAAGTCGCGAACCGAACAACGGGGTCGTTAGCCCTTGAACTAACCAACCAAGCTCCAAAATGCCACGCCTGACTAAACAACGATAGGCCAGGTGCAGTGAGAAGCTGTTCAAATGAAGTCAAAGGCAGAGTTTTATCTGATCATTTTACCTGCCGGCGGGCCATCTCCGATTGTCCCCCGTCAATCTGATAAGGCATCGCTTGGAGCCCCTCGCGAGCTTTCAAATATCAGTAAACTTCTGACCACCGCATCCGGTCTTGTCCATTTGTCAATCATGTATCTCCTCCTAGTCATTTGGCTGAGTGTGCTTGCAACCGCACTGGTGCTTGTCACCCGCCACTACAACGCCTTATCTCACTGTTCCACGGTATAGCTTTTGATCCATCATTACTGAAACTAGGCTTACACTACACATGCCTATCTTCGTCTGCGCTATCCCATCAAATCCGCTAATGGGCGTGAAATGCTACCCACGCTTCCTTTTGTCTGGCCTAATGGCTAGGGCGATATAGAAAAGTATCTTCGAGGACGAGAGAACAGTGCCCAATGGGGCACCGAGTACGGCCCTATTTATCGCATCTGGTCTGGTTTCCATGGTGAGATGTACTCCTGATCTCATCCATGCATCATCGCGAGCCTCCAACGCATACAGTGTTCTTACCCAACCCAAAGATATTGAGACTGTTTTCCGCGATTCACATACTCATATCGAGGCAAACGCAAACGACAGTGGGCACTACATGTACCGGCTATTAGGCACATGCCTGGGCTTAGTCAGTGGTGAAGAATGGCGGTCGTGGCATAAGGCTACTGAGATCCCGCTTTCACGGACTGCGACTGGTACCTATGTACAGCTTGTATTGGATCATGCACGGCAACATATCAATTTCCTATGTCTAGCCAAACCAGACAAATGGCGATTGCGTCCATTCACTGACCTAAGAATTTACCCTTTCCTCACTCTCGCCGACGTCCTCTATGGCAAGTTGACGCCTGAACTCAAGGCTCGTTTGTTGCAAACTATCCCCGGTCGAGATTCCGTATTTGCCCATGTGATGATAGGTAGAGTGGCACGCTACAAATGGGCGAAATATCTCCCTCTTCAACCCAACCGCGAAATACGCGAATTCAAGCAACCCTGGAGCCAGTGGAACGACGCAGCGCATGCGCAAGCTGTACAAAAGGCCGAAAAGGGACCTGGGGCACCCATAGTGCACATGTATGAATCTGTTGCCAAAGGAAGCATATCACGCGAAGCATTCTTGCAAACCATGGACGAGATGCTATTTGCGAACCTCGACGTATCTACTGGTGCACTAGCTTGGGCGTTTGTCTTCATCGCCGCGTATCCTCGAGCTCAACAATGGCCGCTCTCCGAAGTCAATGCGGCCTATGTTGATGGAGATTTACGTGATACATACCTGATGTCGCAATCGAACTACTTACACCACATTATCCTGGAAGTAGGTCGCCTTCGTCCTATGGCTGCATTTCCTGTCGCCCAAGCATGTCTCACGCAGCGCCAAGTAGGCCCATATATCCCCCCGACCGGTTCCAAGTTCGTTATTGATGCACACGCATTGAATGTACGAGATCCCCTTTGGGGCCCCGACAATACCACCTTCCGACCCGAGAGATGGACAGATAGAGATGGAGGTATCGAGAGGGCGAAAGATGTCTGATACTGCTACTGGAGATTTGGCTTCGGGCCGCAAGTCTGCTTGGGTAAATATATCGTAGATCTGATGATGAAAGCCTTGATTGTCGAAATCATTAGGGGCTGGGAGGTGATGCTTGAGGATGATCACAGAAACAAGTGGAAATGGGACAATAATACCTGGCCATTGCCTCTAGACATGCGTATTTCTCAGTAGGAGTCCGCGACTACATACTGAGACCTTTGAATGGCCCTCCATCACGTCTAGCTAGAATAGTTTAATATGCACGAAGAAATTATTGAAGAAGCGTTGCGCTTATATTGCTTTAGTAATATGTCTTATTTTCTCATGAGAATTGCTCGCCTGATCAATTCAAGCCAGCTTCCTTCGGGCTCAAAGTGAGCTTGGTTGAGGGTCGTCTGGGCTGGCCCCGTAGCTAATGCGCCCGGCCGGTAGAAAGAATAAGGCAACAAGAGCTCCGCCTCTAACCTGAGGATAGCTGGAACTGGTAAGTTACCCATCTCACCAAGCTTGTGTGGAATTTTGCACTGACTGATGAGTTCCAGGCCCAGGGCTTGTCCAGCCCGCACCTTGCCAGCCCTGCATGCCCATCAACTCCGCTGACTCGTCGATTTGCACAACGCAGTTAATCTCGCCATATGGATGTGAGTGATATTGTCCAGAAAAGACCTCCTGAGAATCCATGTATACGGCAGTAATGCTGAAAAAGCGCGTATCTTCCTTGGGCAGTGCAATCTTGGAGCGTCGGTACTGGCGCCCTTCAATCTCGATATTAGCAGCCCATCCCTCCTCTATCCCTTTCCTGGTTAATGAGCATATTTCTTCGTACAGTGGTGTCCCGGGCCCGAAGTGAGTATTGAGATACTGTTCGAGATGGACGCCGGGGGTTCTGCTGATATTAGCAGGTGTTGCTCAGGGCACCGCAACATAGACTCAAGACTTACAGATTCTCAACTTGAGCAAAGAATTTTTGACAGCATAGGAGTAGTTTGCGCGCATTGGCATGTTGCGCAAAGTCAACTTCTTCAGTAATCCCTGGTGGTTCTTGTTGCATGATGACAGATGTCCTGATTCGAAAATTGAGCACGATTCAAGCTTCTCGCTGTAATAATGCAATTGATATGTTATTTACCCACTGTACTTTGTTACCCCGCCCAAGTAGTCAGCTATGCCGGAGCATATCATCGGGAGTGCCTAGTGCAGTGATAGGGTGGGACACTAAGCTACCGTAAAAATTTGCTAAAGTAAGCCGTTAGCCAGCTAGGGCTCTAATTTTAGCTGCTAATCAAACCTAAGAGCACTAATATTAGACTATCTTATATATAAAACCTACTATAGCTCTATTTTAGTATATCTACTAGTAGGCTAGTAAATAGGTAGAAGCTAAGTTACTAGGTTATTAAATATATTAGTAAATACTAGTTGGCTTAAAATACTAAGGTTTTGTTAGGACCTGTGACAAGAGAAGGGGCACTTTGGTATTGACACGGGTGCAATGGTTGATTCTCTCGGATAGCTTCGGGACTCGTAAGGGCACTTGAGGATCAAGACAGTGTTGGGACTCAATCTGAAAAGGACACTCGATTGTATTGCTTTGGATAGCTAGTAGGGGGTACTGGCTTCTACAAGGTGAACACGATTCATCAAGGTTTGAGAGTCGTGGTTACTATATACTATGATCATATCCCATTGTCCCATTGCCCCATCTTCTCTCACTTGTGGGATTACTGGGAGATCGTGGGATCCCATGGGATTATCACGTGGTCCCATGGTGCCAAGCCTGGGATTCCTTGGGATGGGATTGCGTCATGTTCCATGCCGAGGTTCCTCCGGCGCCCCGCCTCATAAGTCGGTGGCTCTTCTTCTGGGATCGTAACAGGTTTAGAGACGTACCTAGATCCTATTTACCAGTCTAACTAGGAAATATTAAATACTTGAAATAAATTTAAAATTAATATAGATATTACTAAAGTACTATAATTGTTAAGGGGTAGCTGGAAGAAAATAGTACTTGCCGTAGGCCACAAGAGATAGTGAAGGGATGACGAATAGTATTCCAATCTAAGTACTACCGGTATTGAGAAAATAATACTTGCTTTATTCTGTTCGCAAGTGTAGAGTATTTTATGCGCTGGTGTAACGCATCAACCCCGCTTAGGACTAATACTATATAACGTCATGATTTCTAGCGTATCGGCCCCGCTCAAGACTAGTACCAGAGATCCCAAGGACCTCAAGGATTCCGGGGGCCTTCGTTACATACTCGTTTGAGGTAACTTATAAGTAATGTAATAAGTAAACTGGTCGCCTTTAATAGGATCAACCTTTGTAAAATGTTTAGTTATATTTTATACAACTCTTGTAAATATACTTTACAAACTCACTTAATTATTGATTTGTGAGTGTCACCTGCTTTTTGGAAACATCTCTCAGCTCCTGCTTTATCCTACTAATCGTACCAGCGCCTCCGTATACTAGAGCTGTGTATACTTGTACGACACTGGCTCCTGCCTGAAGAACTTCGTGCGCCTGTTGCCCATTGGTTATGCCTCCGGTTGCGAATATGACTTTTCGAAAAGGTTGAGTGGCTGGATTTATTACTGGTGTTGACATGTAAGTGGGTGAGGATTCTGAAAGGTCGTCGACATTGGATGAGAGTGCGGATGAATCGTCAATCTCGGTTGTTGTAGTAGATTTCGATAATGCCGAAGGGGTGGATGGGGGCATTGCCTCGTCCGAATTGGCCGGGGCCGAGTCATCACCCGTACCATGGTTTGTGACCGGTTTCTCACCCATCGGCCATTGTAGAGTAACGGTTCGTGGGCCATCATCAAGCGTTTTCCTGTACCTTTTTACCAACGCAAGCGTGCGCTCGAACATTTGCGGCCCAGAGTACCCGCCCTGCTCAAGTAGAAGCTTCGCTTCCGCTGTAGGAAGGACATAGCCCACTGGTAGCGGGTCTGGCCGTTTCTTCGTTGTGTTGCCTACGATAACACCATCTACGCCCGAATCCCACACGGCCTCACAAATGCCAGCGATTTGCTCTTCCGAGTCTTCATCGGGGCTAACTTTGACCATGACGGCAGGCTTGGTTTTACGATCGACCATGTTCACTGCTTGCACTACACCGGAAAGCAGTTTGGTAAGAGGTTCAACATTCTGGAGGGTGCGAAGGCCAGGAGTGTTTGGTGAGGAGACATTGACGACAAGAATGTCAGCATATCTTCCAACGTGACTAACAGCAGTCGCATAGTCGCGCACAACCGCCTCGATGTCACTTTCCGAAGTTGTCTTGTTTTTTGCGACCTGCACAGCCATGAGCCTGCCCACCTTAAGCGAACCGGGTGGTACACCAGCTTCACCATCCAACACTCTACGCTCTGCCGCTTCATCCAAGCCCAAGCCAGCACGGTAGGCGAAATCTCTAACGCGTTGCCGCAGTCTTGCAGCCACAAGCTCAGCCCCTTCCGAGTTGAATCCATACCGGTTGATCAGCGCATTCTGGCTCGGCAGCCTGAAGACTCGAGGCTTTGGGTTCCCTTCTTGCGGGAGCAAGGTGATGGCTCCAACCTCGACGACGGCAGCGCCTAGCTCTAAGAGCGGTGTTGGTACTTCGCCGCCCTTGTCTATGCCTGCAGAGGTGCCGATGGGATTTGCCAACGTGTGTCCAAACACCTGGACAGCCAGATCACCAGCGGTATCGCCATGTCCACGCTCTCTAGGATTTAGGCCGACACTGTGTAGCGCCTTGAGAATGCGTGTGCCGGCATGGTGCGCATCCTCGCCGTCCGGGTATATCTGGCGCAGTGCGGGCACCACAAGCCATTCGTGGACGCTTGCGCGAGTATCGGTGATGTAGAGGTAGGCAAAGGAGGCGCCAAGCGTCAATGCAGTTCCAAAGAGGAAGTTCTTCGTTCGTGTGCCAGCTGAGTGAACAATGGCCGCATCCTGAGCGGCTGCTTTGGCTTCTGTAGAGGCATATCTTCGAAGGCCCTCGACGGACCGAAAACGTAATAACAAGGGCCGCAGTCGTATGGAGCGCATGTGGGCTACCAAAGTCATTTCAGCAAGCTTTGTAGATAGCCAATGCAGAAGATGGTTGTAGCAGCGAGCTGGAGTAGCAATAGTAAGGTGGGTGAAGGGTATAGATTAAGTGCTTTGCCCTAGGGTAGCGCCGGGGAGACGCCGGCAGGGCGTCGGGGCTCTGCGGCCATTATGTGTGTTACAATTATCCCCCTCCTCTGAGACTAGGCAGACGGCCCCAGCCACACAGCCACACGGCCTAGACCTGAGACGGACCCTCGCTTGCAGCGGTGGCCGTGCACACATACATCCTGCATTGCCCTTGGTACGATAAGGCGAGTTTCACAAGCCAAGCTTCTTCATCTCCAAGGTACTTTTTGCAGCTACGCGTCTATATCAAATTGCTTTATTTGGCCACCAGCCATCTTATCTTGCCACATATCTTCGTCCCAGCATTCATTGCCGTAGCTTGCCACACACCGCGACCCTGCCCCCACACTGCTCCCCGCAGCTCCGTCTTTCCCCACCTGATCGCCGTTCGCTGAGGACAGGCGTGACCATTCTGGATCTTGCACACAGCGTCGAAGAATGCCGCCCGCTTCCAACATCGATGTCGCCACCAGCTCTCGACACGACCAATTAGCTGTATTGCCTGATGAGCTCCTATTGCGTATTTTTGAAAAGGTTGGACGAGCGTCTAGAAAGAGTTTGTGCAACGTCTCGCGCTTGAACACGAAGTACCACAAGCTCAGCGATGCTGTTCTCTACAAGAGCATCTTGTTCGAAACTCCAGAGCTACATCTCACATTCAGCGAGTCGCTGAGCCGTCGGCCACGACGTGGCTCAGCCATCCACGAGATCAAACTGTCATACCCCTCGTCTGAGCTGTCACATCTGGCTCTCGATGCGCCTGTTCATAATTCTTATATTGATCCCAAACGCGTCGATGGCCTCTCACGTACATTGTCCATCATGTCTAACCTGGAAAAACTGGACATATCCGTCCCAGACGTGTTGTTGCATGGCATTGGGACTTTATTCAATGGTCCTTTTGATCTCGCATGCCTCAAAACCTGCTCTTTATTTTACCAATGCGCCAACAACGCGTACTGGGATCTGAGGGAGAACATACACATTTTTGCCCATCCAACTCTCGAGAATTTAGTCATAAGAAGAGCAAAACTTGACGAGCGAGGGTTCGACTTTATCGAACGGCCACATGTGACCGCCTTGAAGAGCTTGCACTTTGTTGAATGCGACATAAATGATGATGCGCTGTCAGATATCATCGAGTTTCCCGAAGCACTCGAGGAGTTCGTCATGACACAAACAGAAGAGCCAGAGCCAGAGCTGGAGGAGAGCTCCGACAGCCTCAATGATTACATCGTTGCCTTGAAGTCCCAGGCCGAGTTTCTTAAGAGTATTACATTTGACTCACCAACACTATATAATCGCAAGACCCTACGACTCCGAGAATTCGGTGCACTCAAAACATTGCGGCTTAACTGGGACCACCAACTTTTCGCAAAGTCGTCAAAGAAACCACGCCTTCACTCAGTGGGCTTTCCACCCGAAATGGAAGTATTGGAGTTTTTCAATGATTTGGGCACCGACAGCGAAGTGACGGACCTTTTTGTTGTCGCCATTGAGAGCAAGAATATTATTGCTCAAAACTGGAAAACCATGATTGTAGTTGAAGGAGACCATGAGATTCCCAAGGAAATCAAGAATGCCTGTAAGTCAGTAGGATTGAAATTAGATATTATTGGTGGTATAGATACAGATAGTGATACAGATAGTAGTTCAAATAATAGCGAACGTTCGGGAGATATCAGTAGTATAAATTTAGAGATAGAATCCAGTTCTAAATTAAATAGGAATAGAGAGTAAAGTATTAAAAAGATAAAATTTTTGTAAAAAGTAATAAAAATAAATAATTACCGTCAGGCTACGAACTAGGCCGGAGCTGCGCGAGCGCGCAAGCCGAAGGGCCGAGAGGGCCCTTAGGCAATATATACTGTTCTACTTTCGATAATCAACATCGTTGATTATTCTCACCTTTTTGGTTGTTTGCCGCAATGGAGTAGAGCTGTGTCCTAACAATTACTTGTTAGAAACCACCCTGTCTCGGGCTAGTCTAGGGCGGCCAGCCCTAGGGAGGGGTATATAAGCCCTTTGGAGAAATCGTTGGACAGCCAGCGATTACTCTATCTATCAATACACCCCTTGCTGTACTCAAACCCCTTGTGCTGCTACTACAACGCCCCCCATTCACCAGTGACTTGGCCTAGCCTTAAGTGACTCGGTTTAACATTACTAATATGAATAATCTTCAAAATTAACACAACCTTTAGTATTAAAATAAGTATAATAGTTAATTTTATTACGTAGTTTCTATGAAATCTTAAAAGAACTTGTTAAAAGTAATATAAAAAAGAGTGTTAAATATATTAACTATAACTGCTGCTACTACTGCTGCTACTGCTGCTAGTATATATAGATGGAGCAGTTTTTGTAATACCTTAAAAGCCTTACGACGTATATAAAGCCCCAAAACTACCTGAGCACTCTAAAAAGCTGTCGCATAGTACTCGCCTTGTGCTTAGCAAAGTAAGCAAGTCAATTGTGGCAGCTAATACACGAGCAGCTAAGCTACTAGCTAGTAGCAAACGACTGCAGCAGCAGCTCAATGAGCTTGCAAAACCATCTAAGAGGAAGTGTATTAAGCCTTATCCAAATGAGCGATTTCTGAATATTTGCACATTTGATACCAAATTACCGTGTCCCTTCAACTGATATTAGTCAAAGCCTCAGTCTTTCCTAGGGCACTGCCTCCCCGCAACCGAGGCTCAGCCTGGTGGCTGCTGCCTACGCGCATCACGTAATAACACATCCAACATTTTGACATGCTCGTTTGATCAATCTCTCCTTCTTTCCAAGTGCTACGTTATTCCTCAAGCATTGTTCTGGTTCCAATTAATCGTTTACCGTGTTGAAGTGAGCGCTTAAGCTTATAGGCATTGGACACTCGTCGCTCAAGTTGGACTGCTCGTTCAACTACTGGCTTTAGCTGCCCTGGATCCCCTGAAGACCTACACTCCACCCTACAGTAGTACACATGCGGCTCCTCTACTTTCAGGGCAATGGTACACTCGCTTTCACTGATTTTGAAAGGCAGAAGCTGCCTCCGTATGCTATCCTTTCGCATATGTGGGGCAGGGAAGAGGTGACCTTTCAAGATCTTACTTACGGCACATGTGCTAGCCTTGCTGGCTTTGAGAAGATATCTTTTTGTGGACAGCAGGCTGCTAAGGATGGATTAAAGTATTTCTGGGTAGACACATGCTCTATCGACAAAAGCAACCCCCCGGAGTTAACCAGGTCTATCAACAGCATGTTTCGGTGGTACCGCAACGCGTCAAAGTGCTATGTCTACCTCGCAGATGTATCGGTACCTGAGTGGGGAAAGGAGACATTTAATGAAAGTGCCTGCATGGAAGCTTTTCGGAAAAGTCGGTGGTTCACGCGGGGATGGACCCTACAAGAACTTATTGCTCCAGAATCTGTGGAATTTTTCTCTCTAGAGGGCCAATTTATCGGAGATAAGGTTTCTCTGGAGAGGGCTATCACTGGAATCACCGGCATCCCGGTGGATGCTCTTCGAGGACGACCCCTTGGCGAATTCAGCATCGACGAGCGTTTTACTTGGGCCAATCACCGGGAAACCACTGAAGAGGAAGACATTGCCTATTGTCTCTTAGGAATTTTCGATGTGTTCATGCCTTTAATCTACGGCGAAGGCGAGGCCAATGCAATGAAGCGACTGGATAAACTTGTGGAGGAATCTCTCAGTGAAAAGGTGCTCGGCGGGAATATTTATTCCAAGAATGAGTCGGAGGAGAGTACAAAACCGACAAAGCACAAGTCCAAGAGACCTACGGAACAGAAGGACCCCGGGGCAACTGAGCGCATGAAAGCGTACCTACTCGCAGTACTTGGATCACCACAAGCACTCACGTACCCATACAAGTTGCGCAGAGACCCTTATTCACAAATTGTTTTAAATCATTGGCATCGAGCACGTGCTCTTCCCCGAGGGCTCGCACAGGGCGCCAATGCTGGATCAATCTTTCAAGATGCGTACGTATCATTCTTGAATAATGTGCTTTGGGAAAAATGGCCGGCCTTTGAGACCTATGGAAGTCCCGAAGAAATGATGGAGGACATTCAAAGCCATTGTAAGAATGCCACGCATTCCTACCAACTGCTGATCGCGTGCAAATCTATTAACGCGTTCTCCTTACGCTGGAAGCACTTCTTCGACGTTGTCAAATTGGCAATGGAAATCGATCCTGAATGGCCTCGGATTCTATGGGGTGCGATTAGGCTAGCGTTCGTGGTAAGTTTTGTTGACTTCTTTCTAGCGGGTAAGATAGCTGACAATATTGGAAGCGATGCAAGGACTTTGTGAATATATTTAGAAAGTTAGCCACCATGTTCGAACGGCTGAAGGGCCAGTTACCGAGCTATCATGATCATGTGTTACGACTTCGGAATGATTGTCCAGAAGCTGTTAAGACTGATCTGTGCAAAGTCCTAGCAATCATCTATGCTGACATACTACAATTCTGCCAGGACGCTTGCACAATGTTTCAAACATCTTTTGAGGGTAAATCCTTACTTATAACTCCTAGTTCCTATGTCGACACTAATATTCGTCAGTTGCAAGCTCGGAGGCTGATCCTGTACAAAGCCTCACATTTATTCCGTTTACAGAGGCCTTCGGAGACCTGCTTGAAAGGACCGCGGAGCATAAAAGACTTCTAGACATTAGCCTACGCACTGGGAAACACGATGATTTGCAACCTTTCATCGGACGCGTGATGAAAGCCCTACTTGAGAGAGATGATTATTTCCAGGATACTGATGCAAGACGAATGTTACAGAGGGACAGAAGCATTCAAGACGGTAAAACTTCCACCCCGACTTTATTGCAGTTTTTGATCATGCTGTAAGGTATATTCTACGAGAACGTGCGAAAGTGGATTCAGTCTCCTGATTGCAAGTCCGATTACCGCAAAGCTCGAGATGCTAGAAGTGTGAGTACTGGCGATTGGATCCATACCGATTCAACTTATGTCGCTTGGAAGACTGTGCTGCAGAGCTCAGTCTCGCCACAGCGGAAGTGTGAGAATACTACAGGCAAACCCTTTAAACCTGTCTTATGGCTGGAAGGTAAGCGCTCTCAGACTCCTGAAAACAGTTCACTCGTTAATCCCTGTATGTGTAGGTCCTCCAGGGTTTGGAAAGACTGTGCTATCTACCATCATAATCGATGACTTGCAAGAGTCTGCAACAAGGGCCCTGAATGTGAGACATGGGCTTACACGTAACGCCGTAGCCTATTTCTATTTCAACGCTCAGCTGTCAGGAAAACAGAGCTGCGAGGACGCGCTTCGCGGTATAGCCTTGCAAGTTATCGAAGCGCTGCAAGCCGAATTTGGAATGGTTGACATATTGTCCATGTCATTGTTTACAGCTGATAGTAATCAGGCTGCGGCGACATTTGAAGACTTGACTGAACTTATTCGACTTGCTGTGCGCAGGTTATCATCATTCACGCTCATACTAGATGGCATTGATGAATCTCAGGACTTTGAAGCGATGTGGCCCTTCCTTGGCCTAGCTTGTGGTAGTCAACACTTCAAATGCCTATGCCTCGCACGACCTTCAATCACAATACCCTCAAAACAAACCCGATATGTCCAGCGCCACTCGCTTTACGGAAAAAATAGTCGGGATATTTGGAAGTACTTGCGCGAAGAAACCCAGGCATTGCAGCTCGCTGGGCATCTTTCGGAGGACCTCCATGCGGACTACATCGCGGATACGCTGAGTTCTCGTGCGGAATCTAGGTTTCTATGGGCTAATTTAATCATATCATACGTGCGCAGCCCATCACTAGGCCTTTCAGAAAGGCTTAAAGTGATTGAGAATCTCGGCCAACTACAATCACTACACGGCCTCTTTGCAGGTATAGTTCACCAGTACCAAGTCCTTTTCTTTGAGGATCGAAATCTTCTTATGAAAGTACTACAATTCCTGGTCCTGGCAAGAGAGCCTCTGTCGGTTGATCAACTGAACATACTAGTCTCGACTAAGCCTGGGCATAAGCTTGAAAGGACGGACCTAATCCCAGATTTCTCAGAGACACTGAAAAAGCTCTGTGGCTCCCTGATCGAGGTAACAGACTCGGCTGTTTTATTCTCACACTTGTCTTTTCGTGCTTTCTTGGAATCTGGAGAGGCAATTGATCCGAAGAGTTCATTCAGGGTAGACAAGAAAGCTGGTTCACTCCAGTTCGGAGTGGTATGTTTATCATACCTTATTCATCACGTTCCGCAAGGCCCCCTCAGCGGGTCACACGAGACCGCTGCAAATCGGGAGGATATCGGCCAGCAGTTCCCGCTCGCAAGTTACTCAGCTCGCCACTGGGTTGGCCATGCAGTTTCTGCACTTCGGCTTATGCCAGGTGCTCCGCGAGAGCTCTTTTTGGCATGCTATTATCTACTTCAACAACTAGGATCTTTTATCTCACGGAAAGCCTCTGTTTCAGCTTGGATCGAGCTTTGCTGGACATATCACTTCCCAGCGTCCCTTGAACTATTGTGGCTGGAGTTAGAGCAACGAGTAGCGCAGAACAAGATCTCTGCTGAAAAGGGTACCATGGAGTGGAGAATTTTCCAGTCGCTCGACACAATTCGCGCGCTCTCAGAAGATTTGAAGAGGCTTAACGAACACTGGAGCCACTTGTTACTTGTACGCCCGTATGAAATTTGGGGACCCAGCATTTCAGTCTTCCTTGGGCCTGTTTCATGGGCACACAATGGAGAAGCCAACATAACGGTGGTTACTAGCGATGGGACAGATGAGATTCTCGATGAAACGATCATCAAGGTCTCCAAGTTATCATCATGTGGTAAATATATTGGCGTTGTCAGACTTTCAAAGCCCCTCGCGTCTAGGTAGGTGTCATTTCCCTCTTCTTTATACAATTCCAGGAAACTGACAGTCCGACAGAGAGCCAAAATATCCCAAGCCATGTATCCGTGAGTGCAAGGAGTGTATTTGCAACCACGACACTAGTCCAGTCGACCTCCGCGATGCTGTGACTACTTACCAAATTCTAGAGCTCAAAGATGGCTTCCCAATCACAAACCAATTTTCCATCCCCCTTGATCCTGAAGACTTACGCGAAGTGGAGAGAACAGCCGAGGGCACCAAGTTTAGATTTCCCGTTGCTTTTGCACCAAACCTCCGCAGTATCTCAATCCTTCATACACTGTACTGGATTAAACATGATGATTCTCTTCAGCAGCAGAGGCTAAGCAAGCTATTCGTCCAGGATCTCCCCAGTCGCGGCTTTTCCCGATATGACGACGCTATTCAGGATCAGAGAACAAAAAGAATGCTGAGCGAGAAGCTCATGGCTCCGACCATCCCCACGCAGGTGCTTGGGAAGCGGCGTAGACTTTTTCCAAAATTCTCCAGGATGAGATCCTCCAACCCAGAGACAATCAAGGTAGAAGTCCCTCCTGCGAAGGCTTCTATGAAGAGTTCCTCACATCATGCATGCAATCCAAAGTACTACAAATTTATGTTCTCACCTTGTGGGCAGTATATTGCTCACCTTGAACGCCAGCGAGATATGAATGAATCTGCTCTGGGAAGATGGGATATCGTCATCTGGAAATGTCAGCGCACAGATTTGTCTCCGTCTGCTGCCAGAATCCGAACTTGGGAGAAAGATGCGATGCTTACCAACATTTATAGTGACTTCACACGCAGTGGAACACTGACTTTCAATCCACAATTCCTTCAAATTGCTCTTTTTGAGCACACCACGGACTCCCCGACTGAGGTGTCGGTGTGGAATTTTGGTGGATCAGCTAAAGGTATGGTTGTACAATTATGTCTAAGATATGGCCTAACCTTGTGAAGCGCGTTTTAGCCATCGAAAGACAACAATGATTTATGCCACTGGTCTTCACAACCTACATATATCAGCATGTGGACGCTACTTGTTCGGCGATCACCCTGTCTTCAACAATCCTAGGATTGTTGAACTGGAGCAGTATCTCCATAATGCCGTACCAGTGCCAGTACGAACACCAGATCTGCAAGACGATGCCCAATCACTTGACGTTGAGGTGGACATGAGCGTGGACGTGGATGTGGACATGATGGACGCTAGCGAAGAAAGCTACACGCATGTCATTCAAAGCACTTCAATGCGCTTGATCTCAGCGTATAATCCGCGTCAACCTGTGCTATCCACGAATGAGCTTGCCTTCACTGCACCCAATGGGATTCCGGAGCTGGCTATCATACGCCGGCATGGCGGCAATAATATCCTGTTGAAACGCCTCTCTGCGGTAAATGACACATCAGAATCCCTGCTCTATCTTCCGAAGGACATGGGTTCCAAGACGGCAGTTAGTGTGCTTGATGATAGGCAGACGAACCAGGACTCTATTCGAGTGGTGCTGATGAACGATTCCCAAGATTCGTACACATGGGACGACCCGCTAATTCGGCAGTCTGCAAGCATCATCACGCGATCTGCTAAGTCTATCAAGACTATCGTAAGTTATTTACTTAGCGCTTGTCACAGTATGATGAAGTCTAACATACTAGTAACAGAATGGCGATGGAGAAATCTCCAGCATGCCTAATTCAAGTGCACAAAGATTGCTGATGTCTGAGGAGGATTTTGACTGGCTACCCTTTATGAAAATAGACTAGAGTTCCAAATTCAATTCTGGAATTCATATAGAAGGAGTCAATCCATGCGACATGATATCAACAAACGAAAGACCGACATCATTTTTGGTAGATTCCAGACTTCATTTCTTCTCCTTTGCACTCTCTATGAAGAAGGTAGGACCTATTTTTGCCTAAGAATTGCCCGGTCGCTATTCTTAGGGATGGCGAAGAAGCTGAATTGGAATTTCGCTAGTCTCTGAATAAATTGAGGAACTTGACCCTTTAAAGGAGACGGAATCGTCGGCGGACATACTGCAAGCAAGCCAATCTGTACTTCCGGTGTAAATCAGAAAGACGAGAAAATGATTATGATTATTTTGTTAGAACGAGTCCTTACGACTTGTGCAAAACACAAACATACTGACTTCACTCAAGCTCGGATCGACCAAATCTCATCACGCGTGACCATCGTATCCAGAGCATCCTCAAAAACGATACAATCGATGCCCTTTACGCACTTAGGAATAGCCTCTTATGCTACTAAATACTTAAACCCGGCCCGTAAGAACTTCAGCGAGTGCACCACTTCCCTCGGCGACCATCGCATGGCGAAGCTTGTTTTCACGCCGCTTTACAGTTGCAAACATCCCGTTGTTAGGATAGCAGTAGCATAGCCCCTTACCATGCGTAGTATACAAGTCAACGTGCCACTTTAACCACTCTCAAGTAGCCTATAGAGTACACTCCACCTCAACCATGTGACACACTTACATGAATTCACCAACCCTCTAGAACCATTGTCTATCCTCGATCAAAAACTGCCACACAATTACAATCCCTATGATTTGCACAGAAAAAATCTGCGTCAAGCTAAGCACGCAAATTTCCACCATGGCGCCCGACGATCCAGATGGTGAGACGTGCCACAGCCAAGCATGGATAATGCCATACAGCAACTCACCGAAATTGCGGGTTATATATTGCAGATTACAGATCGCAGATTGTGACTAGCGCAGGTCGACTTCGACAGGTTCGCGCGGGATTGTCTAATCACGCCTTGGTCGAGTGATTAGGGTTTATGGACCTGACTCGCTGCGGTAGGTGAACGGTTGTGTTGGCGTGGGATAGTTCTAAGCCTACCCAAGTATCAATTCGAATAAGCCTGCTGTGGCTAGGAAGTCATCTACATATCGCGTTCAGACCGGGTATGAAATCAAGGGACCAGAGAAACAAATGGCAACCGAGCGCTTTTGTAACAAGCAATTTCGGCTTATGCGCAACGGGACGATCGGAGGATTAGTTAGAGCTCAATTTGATGTGTATATACCGCGAGACAGGGTTTCGTAGCACGGATGAGGTAAGGGAATATTGTTGTCATGAAGAATTATTTTACACAGCCTCGCGGCGACACAGGTATGTATCTATAGGTATGCGTGACCACGTTGACCAGATTAAGAGAACTATAACTCCTTTTGTCATGTCAATAGCAGTTCTTAAGTGGGGAAGGCTTGCGAGGTTTCTCTGCGAACGACGAATGATGCATACGCTAGTCGTGTGCAGGACATTTCAGGACTATACCGAAGTCAGCGGGTCTTTTCGATGGCTCGGTTCGAGAAAAAAAAGCAAATCTGGATGGCAGGTGTCATTCCACCTATGTACCGAGACAGTGCGCAGCGCCCTTTTTCAAGGAAATCTTGGGAGAACATTCACAGCAGTCGATAAATTTATACTGTACTAGGACTAAAGTTTAGCACGCCAAGCTTAACTCACAGTGCACCTCCAAACTGCGTCACCACTTCAACCCACTACAACTATGGCTACACCGCGCCAATTTGGACGAGAGATAGATGGAAATGCTCGCAGAAAGCCAAATTTGAATCTAGACGAGCGCAATAGGATTATTGGGATGGTATTAGCTGGTGCAGGGCACTCTGAAGTTGCGCCACAGTTGGGCTGCACACCATCAGCTATCAGCCGGATCATAAAAAAATACCGCGAAACAGGCAGCGTCAAAGATAAACCTCGCAGTGGCCGTCCACCTATACTATCGCTACGCCAGAAGAAGCTTATCTATCGCAAGGTTCGTGCTTAGCCAAAGATTGAGTACTCAGAGCTCGCTGAAGCTGCTGTGGTTGTAGCAGCAGATGGGACTCCTTCGAAGCCACCTAGCCACAAGACATTATACCGCTATATTAGAAGATGTAGCCTTATCAAAAATCCATGCAAAAAGCGTCCAAAACTCAATCGCGGCCATGCTCAAAAACGCCTACAGTTCTGCCGACAGTACCGTCACTTTCAGTGGCACTCGCGTACACTAAAGTTCTCAGATGAGTGCTCTATTCAGAAGGGCTCTGGCCACAACCGCGAGTGGTGCTTTCGGTTTACGTGGGAGAAATGGAAACCAGAGATGATTACTGAGGTTGATACTCATCGGCGCCCGGCGCAGATGGTATGGGCATCTATATGGCTGGATGAACGAGGTAGACCGCGCCGCAGTCCACTCGTCATTATGGAGAGAGATGAGCGTGCACGACGACGTGGCTACTCAAGCAAAAGTTACATTAAAGCTCTTCGTAGAGGTCTACTACCTTACTGGCGGCGGTCTCAGCTTTTCATGCAGGATAATGCGCGCATACACACCTCGCGCGCAACGATGAGATGGATGGCTCAACACCACATTACACCTATATTCTGGCCACCTTACTCACCTGATCTTAATCCAATTGAGCACCTCTGGTGGCATCTTAAGAAGATGATGCATAAGCACTACCCACAATACAATAACTCCTCACAAGCTGAAGAGGAGTGGGAGGGCTTCTGCAGCGCCTTGAAGGAGTGCTGGCGGCGTATACCAGGTGCGCTCATACGCAAGCTCATCTTGAGTATGCTGAGGAGGATTCAAGCTTGTAGGCACGCACGAGGCTGGCAGACCAAATACTGATTCAAATCTCTTCAAAAAAACCAAGTTTCTGTATAATTTTAGGTGGTGGGTGGTTGTGAACGATGAGGCGTCAATCTCGTGTTGGGCGCGCACGTGCCACGCTGTGCTAAACTTATGTCCAGTCACTGTAACAAGTGTTCTTTGCACTTGTTTCTGGTAAACCACTGCTACGACATGATGAAATGTACTATGTTCACCAAAACCTTTCTACCTTTCCTAATCCAGGTGATAGGATACTTACGTAAATCACCCATCACTCCTACAATATCACGTACGACACATTTTCTAGGCAACCCTTACGATACTATGCAGCCTCACGTGGTCTTGGTGCTTATTGTATCTCTATATGGTGGTCAACATTTGAAAGGCCTTCTTATCTATGAGGGTCATATGATGTGCTTTTGTATGGGGACAAGAAACATAACCAGCTTCAATGCCAAAATCTATCTTGGCATTGCTTTGGCATTGGCGAATCAAAATTGGCCCCGAGAAGCCCTACTTGTTAATCAGTTACTACTAGCCTTAATACGTGATCTACTATGATATAAGAGGGTACTCCCTAGTTCTGGCTCACGCTGGCAAGGCTAGTGCCAGAGCGAGTCAGGCCGTCCCTGCCGCCAGTGTCATCAAGATGTTCATCTCTTACGCTTGGTCTATTGCAAAATCGCCTTCGGCTAACCCAACATGCCAGCCTTACCGCGCGACGCTAGGTTGCTATTGATGATTCATTGACTTAGTTCGCTGCTCACTAGATTGAGCACACTGTCCTCATGTCCGACAGCGACATCAAGCTCATCAACACCTACTTCTACAGCCTCGGGACTGAACAACTACCCCGTCACTTCTCCTACTGGCATTGCGACAGTGGCCTTGAATTGCCTCGATGGTAACGTTGCCGAAACCTGACCGCTCACGGGTATATTTAACGTCTTTTGCGGCACCGACTGGAGCAATCAACTGAAGCTTCCAAATATTATGCTTTGCAGGTCTATCCATTTTGCAGCTCACATAGGGGACGCTATAGCCGCGAATGGGGCTAATTGCTGGATCAAGAATGGCTCCCCAGCCAATTCCATCATGCATAAGAATACGCAAGGGCTTGCCGCTTTCAGCGCTGCTCTAGCCAGTGGTACGTCTCCGTAAGGACGGAGAAACAGCCGCGACACTTGTTGGGCAAAAGGATACTGGTCCGGTATTCATTTTCCGATATATCTACTGTCTTTCTCTTTTTTTCCTCTCTTTTTCTTGTCCTCTCTAGTGTTCTAGTATCCTAATATCTACCTACCTCTCTATCATCTCTATCCTCTCTAGTATACGGTATTAAGGGCTAGGTCTAGGTTAGTAGTTATATAGAACTTAGTAAGATTTTAGTACTTATATAGCTAGTTATTAAGTATTTAACAATACTTAATTACTATATTATCTAGTCCTATATTATTTATAACTATCCTTATATTAGGCTCTAAAAAAAGGTCAGAAATATAAGTTTAAGTTAGCTTTTTACTATTAAGAATATATATTCTAACTACTGCGAGACCATACTAACATTCCACCCACAGACTGTCATAATGATCTATCAACTCCTAACCTTCACGCTTTCCAACACCTTCGCACTTTCCTCCTCCTCCTCCTCCTCCCTCCCAGAACGCTGGCTCCCTTCCAATCATCTGAATCGCCCTACAGCAACACTTTTGGACAAGCGAGAAGTGTTCCAGCCATTCAGCTACGGTCCAAAAGCGTGTATTAGAAAGGGCATCGCTCTGGCTAAAATTATATTCATCCTTGTGCGGCTAGTTTTGCATTTTGATTTCGGCCTCGTAGATGATGCGTTTTTAATTGAAAAGCAGCGATCGTTTTTGTTTAGGGAAAAGCCGGAGCTGAACGTACGGCTTATAGTAAGGAAACATTTGAGGCACGGTCAAGACATATAGATAAATACCTAATTAATTCTACTGGAAATGCTATCCACTGTTCCTAGAACATGTGTGCGATCATCCGCCAAACTCGTCAGCTTATTATTTATTCTTGTCTCCTAAACTAAAAGTCAAGAAATTTTGCGTCTCCGCCTCCAGCCCTAGTTGGGGGAAGATGCAATGTGGTAGCAAGAGCAAAGAATGAAATAAGTACGATGAGGGCAAAGTAGTAATTTAATACGCATGTGAGAGTTGATACTAGATGGGGCTCATTCAACGTGGAATTGAAAAAAAAAAAAAAAAAAAAAAAAAAAGTAACATTTTATCAAAAGATGCTCGTACTTGACTGTCTAACAGAGGCTCCCTTATTCCTTCAATTAAGATAGACTCTAGAAATCAATGGCCATTAGGAGGCAAGCCTTCAGGTATGATGAACTCGAGTTCGCCCTTGCATTTGTCCTTACTGAACGACCTTTTGCCACCAACCCTGCCACTAGCAGTGCATTTGTCAACAATACTGAACAAAGCAATAGCTACATCGCCCCTGGTAAGGTGGCATATTCCTTCTGGAATTTCTTCAACAGTTTTGGGAGACCAGTCGGACTTGTAGTTCAAAGCAACCGCACAGCCAGTCTTACACTGAGAGATCCAGCAGGTATGTGAAATAGAGGTTGGGAAGAAATAAATACCGAAGGCCACCACAATTTCCCTTTGAGGCCTAACCCTACCCACTGATCAAGATATGCCGCGCTTGCATTGAGTATAGGGAGGCAGCCTTCAACGGAAGGAGACTTTTCAGAGGTATTCCAGGTGATACCCTTATCGTCCATTCCATCCAAGTCATTCTTCTTCCAGGTCGAAGCCCAGGATTCCTGCAAGTCGCGGTCTAGAGGAACGCCGGGTTTTTTTGATACACTGGATCTTGCTTGTCCTTACCAAACGGCATACGTGTACCGCAGTCGGTGCGAACAAAAATAGTGTCGCCGTCAATAGAGCCATCTTTGTCGAAGTGTAACTGCTCCACACATACATATTTGTTCACGTTCGGCCGAGCCGTGCAAGACGTAGAGGCACCAATCATTCCGCTAATCGCTCGATTAGTGCAACTCCTATTTTTGCGGAAGCGTGGAACATTACCAGGCCTTTCTGATGACGGGGCACAAAGGTGAGGCAGCCACACACTGGCCATTCTCCAACTCGATTAAAAAGGCTCGAGCAAAAGCCGAGGCTTTGGCGACCGAGAAGCCGACCGCGATACACACCTTATATGCTTCGAGAAACTTGGGGTTGAAGCTAAAGCTCCAAGTGATGGTACGTACGAGTCTCAGTACTGGTTATAGTGCATGATTAAGGTCCGTGGCAGTACGCATTTGCAAACGGCTGTTCTTGCCCATAAACAAATGTCGTTTCAAGTTGACAGAATTGCTCGCATTTCCAGCCCATGGTAGGGTTGTGATAACATCTATCACCCTTCAGCTTGTATTTCGGCGGGCATTTGTCGGTGCCATATTTGTGGTAAAGAACTGGCTCGGCATCGACTCCATTACACGGATCTCTCTTTTCAAAAATATTCCTTGGAGAGTGCTCAACTGACCCGGATAGAATTATGCTGAAGAGGAAAAGAGATTGGAGAAGAAGAGAGACAGCCATGGTAGGCGTTAATAAGGCTGGGTACTGGGTGAATGATGGTATGGATATGCTTAGTGGCTCTCTTGTTTTTGGCTAGAAGTGGGAACAGCATTGCTTATACATTCTGACGGAATTTTCTTGCCTAGAAGGTGTTGCTCCTCCGGGTGCTATTGTTCACTGTCTGATGTCAGATTTGGCACGGCACCATGGCACTACGACCAGTAATGAGGTAAAACAAGGTACAGATAATTAAAATTATGTGGATCTGCATGCAGATTAGAATAATATATACGTAATTTATCTAAAGACAGACTCTTGTTGTACATTTAGGACAGAACTACACGCATACGACGGCACCATGTATCCATGGATTTTCACAAGAAGCAACTTGCATATCCATGCGCAACCTGGCAGCCTTCTTCTACAAGAAATGCGAGATCGTGACTAAGGTAACCGGCAATCTGATATCGAGACATTGTACCCATTTATCACAAGCTTTCGGTCGCCTACAGCAGTCCATAGATGTTCTTGCCAAGCAGCTTGAAATTCTCCATCCAATAGAGGTTGGTAACGACGCTACAAATCAGTCAAGGACCGGGAATGACACTTCGGGGACACGCGACGACAGAGGCTCATAGCTGTCAACCTCACTGCCACCTCAATCAAGGCCAAGATTACGTAGATCATTTCCGTACCTATCTCTTAGGACAGTTTTACCAAGCGGCTAGTATTATATACAACTATAATACTTACTAAGGCTAGTACAATTTATTGTTTACTAGGCTACTACAGATACAAGTGGAGTACTAGCTTAGGTTTATGATACTTTCTAACTAAAGAAAGACTGATTCTTTTCTCTAGAATAGTATATAATAGTATATAATAGTATAATATATTATTACTTAACCTTGATGTAATTCGGTAAAGAGTGAGTTGTGACGAATGATCGATCGTATTGCAAAAGCACATACTGGTGAAGAAAGTTGAAATTCTTACTACAGACGCGATCGGCAGCACTTCTGAATGTCAACGTGACGCTAATTATAAAGAGTTTAAAAATCTAGGTATTTGCAATAATCCATCCCGTCGGAGTATAGTCTGCGTAGAATGAAATATCGCAGAAGCCGCGAACGATCACTACTGGGCCACAACAAAACTGAGGAAGAAAATAAAGTGCAACACAAGCCGCGCTATGCATATACCCTCACTTTATTCAAGAGAAAGAAAAGAACTCCTGTTAGCGCCAAACTGAATATGCAATCCGGTATCATCATTTTCTTTTCAGGCATCTTGCTGCAACGCATGCGTGTCTTTCTCTTCGGCCTCGCTTTGTCGTGGCGCGGCAAAGCTCTTCCTAACCATCATATCTGCTTTTGTCTTGGTCATCAACGCATCTCGGATGTCTTGCTTGCTTCGTCTAGCCCAGCTATTGTAGCTCTTTTGACTTAGCGGCCAGATTGGCATGTTGCCTTCTCTCTTCATAAACTCGCGCGTAGTGGGCGCAGGCTGCGAAGTAATTGTATCGATATCCAATTCAAGCTCTTCACAAAATGCCTCTAGTGGGAGATCATTGACATCGTTGCCGAAGGGGTTCTCAATTTCACGACCAATGGCAGCAAGACCGATGATAATGTACGCGGCGAAGATGCAGCCAGGAATGGTGATCCAGTGGAGGTCGTCCCAGAGCTGGAATGGCAGCATCATAACGTATACCCAAGTGATTTGCGAGATAGCAATGGAGTAGGCAATAGGAAGCGGGGTTTGAAGAACACGATCCATGCCTGCGAGGGCCTCGTTGAGTTGGACGATACCGGTAACTGCAGATGTTTAGCTAATGGTAACAAAGTAAGGTTAATGTAGACATACTAGCTTGATTCTGGTAGAGCCCGATTTTGAGAGTCTCATTGTCGATGACGCTGTGAATGTAGCAGGAAAGATGGTTAAGGATTTCAAGAGACAAGTTGCCAAGCGGCTTCTTGGATCGCTTGATCCTCTTGCGAGGGTTTGACTCTGCAAACGTCACGCCGAGGTACTCTCCAACAGCCTTTGCCTTGTTTTTCGCCAACGGTCGAGGAATATCCATGTCGGCAGCTTTGGCGAAAGTATCAAGAAACTCAACCCGTTCACGCAAATCGGGGTAATCGATGCCGGGCTCAAATCGAAGTCTATGCTTTACGGAACAGGCAAAGGCGTTGAGTAAATTCAACGCAGTTCTGAAGTCAAATGTCAGCTGCGACTCCTAGATTCAAGGCAAGCAACACACGTACAGTTTGTTCAATAAATCCTCCTTGCCCAACTCGCCTTCACGTTCACCTGTATGGATCCAGATGGTACGTGCCATGTTTTGGCTTACAAAGATTAACTGACTCCAGTATTTTCTACCCTCGGTATATCGCTCGTATGCAGTGCTGGTGCGGAAAGAGATTGCGAGACCAACGACGAAACCCAAAACAGTAAGCAGGAGGGTGCTCACTGCCAGTGGATGTATAAACTCGGAAATACAAGTGATAAGTGTTGACCAGAGGGTGACGACGGTCAAGGGCAAGATCATCTTGGGGAAAACTGAGCCGTGCATACGCATAAAAAAAGGCCATTTAGAATGCTTTGCCATATCTCGAGGGCCAACCTGCCAAGGTCAGTAAGAGAGTCCATGTTAGGAATAAGGGGAGAAACGCACGAAATAATCTTCAGCATCTAGGGAGCCATTGGTTTGTCTGCGGGAGGGCGGTTGGTAGGTTACTCCGCGTCCTCGCCATGACCGTGGGGACAGCAGCTCTGGCGCATTTTCATCTTTGCTGCCAGTGGCGCTGGGTATCTCAATCTCGGTTGGTTTGAGGGTTTTGGTGCTGGTTGCGACCGAGGCTGCCATATCGATGGACTTTGGACCTGACATGTGGATTGTGGAGTGTTGAGGAAAGACTGCCCGGCAGTAGGGATGAGACTTTTAGGACGTAGAATTCTGGCGAAGAATTACACTTTACCATGAACTTTTGTAAGGACAGTCACGGAAAAGCCAGTGTGGATCGAACAAATGAACATCAAGGAGCCATGACATGCCATTATATAAAACACGTCTACCCCAAAAGAAAGGCCCTGTCAGACCAACGGGCAATGGCCGCCAATGGGCCCCCCTATTCCCGCACGACGGACACAAAAAATCTTATGCAGGGGCCGCCGCACCGTTTTATGGATGCCTTCTTTTCTTTCTCTCCTGCCCCTGAAGTCGGCGTCGGCGTCTGGCCAATTGAAGTGGATGCGATGAGGCATGGCGACGAATGATGACCGGGGGGTTGGCCCGAAGCAGCAAGGGCTTGACGCGGAGGCCTGTTTCACGAAACACAGGTTGAGCATGCCAAGCCCGTCAATGCACGCTTGCGTGTCTCATCCAAATGCTGACTACATACCTCCCAGCTCAGGACCCCCCCCCCCGTCTGGCTAACAAGTTGAGCATTCCTGATAGGCGCTTGAGGAGAGCTGGCTTAGCCTCCGATTTTGCCCACTCGTCGCGTCTATCTAGTGTGCGTTATCGATTCACCTCAATAGCTCGGTCAGCGCCCGCAGGCACACAGGGAAGGATCGGTAGCGCCTCGGTCTCAGGAATGCTGAATCTCGATTCGAGACAAGCAAAGCTGGATCATCCGATGCCTTGTCGTACGTGCCGAGCCGGGGGCCACCCTTTTTGGATTCTTTCTGGGGTTAGGTGTTCAGACTGACACTCTCCCACACAGCTTTGATGAGGAGCCAAAAGTAGCCATATCATCATAGTACACAATGTTTACAACCAAATTATAGGCACTGCTACATACCATACCGTCTTCCTCTTCCCCATTTCTACCATCCTACCCTTTGTGCTATCCGCCTCGCCTCCGCCTGACCCCTCTCCAATTCCAGTCTTAACTCCCTTTCCCCAACTAACGCACCGTCAAGCAAAACCCTCACTCTCTTGATCCTTTCCAGTAGGCTTCGGTAATATCTCCCGTTGAACTCGTCCCCCGACCAGAGCTTATTCCACACATCGACAAGACCCCTCGCCACGGCACGTGGACAACCCTCCGGGCCTTCGTCATTGTTGGGATGTGCAATATTTGAAGATTCTACACGTATTGGCGAATGCTTTGCCACCGGGGTGACGTTGAGAATCAAAGTGTCAATAGTGACATGGTTGGGGCTACCACTTCTAGAGAAGCGGCCAGGGTCTTGTTCAAGGACCCTCTTTAATGCGGCGCAAATCGCCCAGCTCACTCGATTAGGTGTACCCTGGAATCGCCTCTGTCTGGACAGATCGTTCTCGAACAGTCGGATGTCGATCTGTAGTTGCTCAATGCTTGTAGTAGTGCTACTATATGCTGACTGGCCGCCCCGTGGAGTTGCTGCCAATAGCCTTCTCACGACAGGTACGCTGGGTGCCCAGGCAGACAGCATCTTGTTCTTTCTGCTTTGTGCATTTATCTTTCTAGTGTGAACGATTGGAATGGAAAGCCAACTAAAATAAACAAAATGGCTGTGCTTCGTCACAATACAGTCAATCTGAGCAATTAATAGCCCCTTTCTCCGAGCGCGATCAATGCTGTGTCCCATCTCTTTATTGATTTGGCGATTTGCTACTAGAACATTGGCGCATGTGCTAGGTGCTGTCTTGGAGGAAAATACGCAACCAGAGCCATCTTGATTGCGAGCTTCCCATGAGGGAGTCCACCCAAGCATGGAGGTTGTGTCTTCAAGGGTTGGGCGCGGGCGTGTCCAGGTAATGATGGCCATGTATATCATGTCTCGCAACTCGCGAGGAAGATCGAGGAATTGTGGCATTGTAGTTGCTCTCCCGATGTTTTGCTGGGACTGATTATGAAGATTACAGATGGTCAGCTGCATCCATTTTGCTGCACCCAGAACAGCCTGTGAGCAGCCTTGAATCCCCAGGTGGCGAAATAACGGCAGAAAAACAAAGCGGAGAAGCAGATAAAGGCAACCAGTCAGACGGTTCGTATGTAATTGTGGTCAAGCTACTGCGTGTCAAATGTGTCAAGAGCTGTCTCGTCTCAAACGTGCATGCTGTGTTGGAGGTGTGTTTCGGATGCCTCGGTAGTTGGTGGCGTCCCAGTCCGACGCTCGGAGGTCGATGGAAGTGAGGGGCAATTTAGCAATGGCGAGAATTCGGGCATTCTTATTACAGGTAGGTAGGCCAGTTGAGTCTTATGGCCATCAATTCATGCCAGGTTCCATCAAGGGAGAAAAAGGATTATTACATGCCCGATGCTGACACGAACTGGACAGGTGTCGGGTGAGACATGCAAAATAACGATAAAGAGGTGGAGATAAGCTTATCTCGCTTATAACCTGGGGTGTCCCAAGGCTTACAGGTAGTTAAATGTTGGAATAGATAGATGAGTCAGGACAATGCAAAGAAAGAAGCCTTGAAATCTGATTCTTCCCAAATACCAAAAGGAGATGTCGTTGTTGCCTGTGAAGAAACATGGTCATGTCAAGCAAGTTTGCAATGCAATTGATTTTGGAAGGCAGCAGATTACTGTTTTCTACAGTCCAGCTCCCTTGAATCGATGAGTATATATGATATGGGATAGTGAGTTACTTTCATTCAGCCTATCTAGACCAATTCAACCTGGGCAAATATCACGTTAACACCAACTTCGACGCGGTGACAGAGGTGACTGGGTCAGAGAAAGTTGCGAAGCGAAGAACTTTGATCTCTAGCAACAAAAGAAGAGAGAATAATATCACGTTAACCTGCTGTGACGTTGCAGGACAGTGGTGACTTTGGTACTTTGCAGGGTGATTTAGGAGTGCAGAGAAAAGCTTAGGGAGAGATGGCTAAGGCACGAAATCCTTCGGGCGTGATGTTGACGGCACCAGCTTGTACAAGCTATTATGATTGTTAACATACGGTTTTGGCATATCTGGTGTGGGGATGGCTTACGGCGCGGCTTAAATCTTCAACCAAATCTTCCGAGTCTTCGATGCCTACACACAATCTGATTATGTCCTCGGGCATGTTACGCTCCCTTCGTGTTTTTTCGTCGATGCTGGCATGACTCATACGGCAAGGCATGCTAATCAAGCTGTTGACGCAACCAAAGCTGACGCTAATGGCCCATAGACGTGCGCTCTCTACAATTCTCTCGCTGACATTGACATCTCCGGTTTCAAACGACAGGACGGCGCCTGCGCCACGCGCCATGCTCCAGTGCAAGTCGTACTGCGGGTGTGACTTTAAGCCTGGATAGCGTACTTTGAAGCCATGGGACTCAAGAAATTGTGCAATGCGCATAGCGTTTGCTTGCTGCTTCTCCATACGCACACCTAATGTCTTGATACCTCGGAGCAGCAGCCACGAGTCAAAGGGCGAGAGGCCGCACCCAGAGGCATTGATTGTGAAGTATAGCCTGTCGCCGAGGGCCGACTCGTTGACGGCAATGACACCGGCCATGAGGTCGTGGTGGCCGGACAGGTATTTGGTGCCAGACTCGTAGACAATGTCGGCACCGAGATCGAGGGGATTGAGCAGCATGGGCGACATCATAGTGTTGTCGACGGCGACGATGGCGGCGGGGTTTGCCTTGTGGGCAATACAGGCAATGGCGGGGATGTCACAGATCTTGATCAGAGGGTTGGTGGGGGTCTCGAGGAGGACCATGGCCGTCTTGCTGTTGACCACGGCGGCGAGCTTGTCGGTGGTGGTCGTGTCGACGTGGTGGACGATGATGCCGCCATGGGTGGAGAGATACTTGAGCAGGCGATTGGTGCCGCCGTAGAGGTCATCACCGGTGACAACCTCGTCACCTGGGCGCAGTAGGCGGGTGATGACGTCGAGAGCGCCCATGCCGGACGAGACGACCAGCGCGCGGTTGGCAGCCATGATCTTGGCCAGGTGTCGCTCCAGGTGAGTGCGCGTCGGGTTGCCTGAGCGTGTGTAGTCGTATTCGCCGCCGCCGGCGGTGGCCGACTCTTGCTTGAAGGTGGCCGACTGGTAGATGGGCACAGAACTGGCATTGTACTGGTCGGTGCTTTCCGTGTACACCAGCTCTGTCATGAGAGCATACTTCCTATTGTTGCGCGGCGTGCTCGGCGCCGGTGACGGCGGCAGGTTGTGGCCATCGAGGTCGAGGGCGGCTGGCGCCTTGCTCTTGGAGCTGTCTCCGGCCATGGTGGGCTTCCTGGGCTTCCTGGGCTGCTGGAGAGGGTGGTGTCACTGGTGTGGGAGAAATGGGCTGCAAAGACGACTGGGCAGAGTGTTCAGAGACATGTCTCCATTGCCGCTCCTTTGGCTTTGTCTCAACGTGTGGGGAGCTCCAGTCACCGCTGCTATTGCGCCATCGGTCGGCCTTCTGGTTCGCCGCACTCCTTTGGGCCATGCGCTTCCGAACACCGGGTCTTTTGGCCCCAGAGTGAAGTCCAATGCAGTTCAATTCGTTCCAATTCATTCCAACCCAATACAATACAATGCGCTCTGCGCTATGCCTGATACTTGGGATATACCCTAATGGCCAGAATATTACCAATCTTGTGTACAAGGAAGAATAAATGCCATCCAAAACACCGGCACATATTATCAGCCCGTACGCCACCAAAGCAAATGTGCCTGGTCATGGTCAATCTGACTGCCCTCCCCCTTCTCCCTCCTCCTCCCTCCTCCCTCCTCCCTCCTCCATCTCATCTGGGCTGAATAGCCGGGAATCCCTTTCGAACATGCAGGTTCATCTTGAACTCAAATATGCCCTCCTCCGTCCCGCAATACAGCTTCCTTCCATCCTGGCTCATGGCTAGCCCTGCCGTCCTGACTCCCTGACTAACATCGTGCATACTCCTTGGTCTGCGCAGACTCATACTATAATCGTACGCCTCGGCTGATGGTTGGCTAGCGCGCGCGGTTCGGAGTCGTTCTCGCATTTGTGTCAATTGACGTAGGCGTCGAAGCTCGCTGCGGAGCTCAGGCGCATTCGACTCGTTGGCACCCGTAGCGTGATCCGTACTAGAAGTCGTGGTGCGTGCAGTGGCATTTGCTACCCGTACCTGGCTGGAGAGTGCTTCCTCAATCGTACGCCACGCGTCGTCAGTTGACGTTACGATTTCGCTAGTAATGCGACGGGCATGTGCGGTCATAATACTTGGTGAGCGTGTCGGGGCAGAACCCGTGATATTGGTGGTGTGAGTTTGGGACGGAGCATTGACTGTGGCCGGATCGATGGAGACGATGACTGATGCCTGGCGTCGATGTCTTGTTCGCTCTGGTGGTGATCCGCTCCATCTTCGGAATCTTTCTGGTGCGAATTCGGCCATGACTTCCATTTGCTCTCGACGGCTAGCACTGTTTATGTGTCTTGCGGTATTGTAATCGATGCTGCGTGGTGTGATGCCCTGCTCCCGTGCCTCTTCGCGCGGCCTTGTTCGTATCGCTTCAATCAATTGCCTTTCGTGAGTGGTCAACCCGTGTGGATCGTTGTCCGACTCGACTACTCCGAATTGACGATAAAGTCTCTGTCGATCGGGATCCGCTTCCAAGTACTCGGCTGCCGTATTCACGGCTGCAGTGGTGCCGTCTGAGTCAAGCGCACGTCGGTAGCTGCGAATGAATTCGGCTTCTCTATGCAGCTCGTGCATCTCTGGACTGAGGGTCAAGTCAAAGTCTGCGATTTGGATTGTTTCAAGCCCCTCGTCTTTGGCATCTAGAGTGAGCACCTGCCTCACTTTCAGGCCGGACCGCAAGTCGGCCACGCACACCCTGCCCTGGTCTTCACTCCAAATGAGGAAATCCCAAGGACTTGGAGAGAAGTGCATGGTACGCACAGCGCCAGCGCCCGCCATGGTGTCGGGTCTCGTGGAGCTGATGACGTGGATCACGGCATCCTCGCCACACTCGGCCTTTTTGAGCAACTCGACGTCAAACACAGTGATGTAGCCGCACTCAGAGCCGACGGCGCAAAGGTGGCTCCAGGGCGACCAGGCGGTGGAAAAGTAGCCATCAGCAGACGGAGCAGCGGCAGGTCGGTACAATGCAACGCGGTGGAGCAGCTGCCAGTCCGGGGCAGCCATCTGCGCCCGTGGCTGGGGGGTCTTGCCGGCAGAGGGCTTCTGGGCGCTGGGCCGCTGATAGAAGTAGGCCGTGGGGGTGTCGCCCACGGCGACCAACAAACGGTGGTCCGGCGAGATGGTGGCATGGTTCATGGCAAAGGGCAGGTCCAGCACCGTCAGCTCGAGGTTCTGGGTCAACGAGTAGATGCGCACCGTCTTGTCGTTGTTGGTCAGGACGGCGACCGTGTCGCCGGGGCTGTCGGCATCCGGGGGGAAGCGGTGGATGGAGATGGAGTTGACAATGTCCTCGCCAATCTTGTCGAGGCGGATTTCATGGGCGGCGCCGAGCAGGGGCGGGCGGGGCAGGTCGAGGGGCAGCGAGGCGTCGACGTCGGCGGGGCGGGAGGGGGGGAAGGCGGTCAGCTTGATGCAGGCGAAGTTGCCGTCGTCTGCGCCGCCGACACAGACGTAGCCGTGGCCCGAGGCGGTGCAGCGGGCCTCCCAGGGCAGGGTGGTGACCTGGGCCTGCGTGTGGGTGGCGGCATTGAGGCAGTAGAGGTCGAAGCCGCTTGCGTAGTAGATGAGGTCGGGCTCGGGCGAGCTGATGAAGTGGCGCAGTTGGTAGTGGCTGGCAGGGCATCAGAAGGCGAGGAAGGCGACGGAGCAGAACAGGGACGGGCTCACGCGATGGGGATCTTGGTGGGGTAGTACGACGTTGACGGTAGCACGAATGCGTCCGTGTCGCGACTCCTGGAGCGGCGGGCAGAGTGTCAGTGGGGGAATGCATGGGGGCGGGGGGGCGCGCACAGAAAGTCGTCGACGGCCATCGCGTGCGGGTCATGTCTGATGGAGGCTGCGCTGCACGGGTCGGTGGTGGTTGCGCTGGGGGCAGTCGTGCGCAGTGGCATGGGCATGGGAAGATGCCGCCAGACGTCGCCCGTGCCATATTCTCCAGTGCGCCGTGGCATGGGAGCTCCAGCACAGACGCGGAACCCCGGCCGCCATTGGCACCTAGCGCCCATTCGCTCTTCTCGAAATTTCTCTCACTTTTCTGCTCCAGCGTCCAAGCTCGACCACCATCCTGCCTCGTTCCGTCGTATATTCATATATTCCAGCCGCCCCGCCTGCATCCTCCATCCCTCCACACCCCTCCACACCCCTCCACACCCCTCCCTACACACACACACACACACACACACAATGCTGTCCTCGAGACTGTCGCGCACGGTAAGCACGCACCCACACATGCCACCCTCCACCGCCACTGACCTCTCGCCAGTTTCTGCCGCGAGCTGCGTCGGCTGCATGGCGCACGCCCGCCTCGAGGGCCCCCATGGCCGCCCAGTTTGTGCGAGGATATGCTGAGGCCGCCGAAGAAAAGGTCAAGGGCTCCGTCATCGGCATCGATCTGGGCACCACCAACTCGGCCGTGGCCATCATGGAGGGCAAGCAGCCACGCATCATCGAAAACTCCGAGGGTACGTTTGCTTTGCCACCGCCCCTCTGCGCCAATGGCCACTGACACAATGCCCAGGCGGCCGAACCACGCCCTCGGTCGTTGGCTTCACCAAGGAAGGCGAGCGCCTCGTGGGTATTGCCGCCAAGCGCCAGGCCGTCGTCAACCCCGAAAACACGCTCTTCGCAACCAAGCGCCTCATTGGCCGCAAGTTTACCGACGCCGAGGTCCAGCGCGACATCCAGCAAGTCCCCTACAAGATTGTCCAGCACACCAACGGCGATGCCTGGCTCGAGGCCCAGGGCCAGAAGTACTCGCCCTCCCAGGTCGGCGGCTTCGTCCTCGGCAAGATGAAGGAGACGGCCGAGTCCTACATGGGCAAAAACGCCAAAAACGCCGTCGTCACCGTCCCCGCCTACTTCAACGACTCCCAGCGCCAGGCCACCAAGGACGCCGGCCAGATCGCTGGCCTCAACGTCCTGCGTGTCGTCAACGAGCCCACCGCTGCTGCTCTTGCTTACGGTCTCGACAAGGCCACCGACAACGTGGTCGCTGTTTATGACCTTGGAGGCGGTACCTTTGACATTTCCATCCTCGAGATTCAGAATGGCGTCTTTGAAGTAAAGTCCACCAACGGTGACACGCATCTTGGGGGAGAAGACTTTGACATCACGCTTGTCCGTCATCTTGTCCAGCAATTCAAGAAGGAGCAGAGCATCGATCTCAACAACGACCGCATGGCGATTCAGCGTATCCGCGAGGCCGCCGAGAAGGCCAAAATTGAGCTGTCGTCGTCGTCCCAGACCGACATCAACCTGCCCTTCATCACGGCCGATGCATCCGGCCCCAAGCACATCAACACCAAACTCACTCGCGCTCAGCTCGAGAAGATGATGGATCCTTTGATCAGCAGGACGGTTGAGCCTGTTCGCAAGGCCCTCAAGGACGCCAACCTTCAGCCAAAGGACATCTCCGAAGTCATCCTCGTTGGCGGCATGACTCGTATGCCAAAGGTTACCGAGTCCGTCAAGAGCATCTTCGGCCGCGATCCCGCCAAGTCGGTCAACCCAGACGAAGCCGTCGCTATTGGTGCCGCGATCCAGGGCGCCGTGCTTGCTGGTGAGGTGACTGATCTTCTCCTGCTCGATGTCACCCCTCTGTCTCTTGGTATTGAGACTCTTGGCGGTGTCTTTACTCGTCTAATCAACCGCAACACTACCATCCCCACCAAGAAGTCACAAGTCTTCTCCACGGCTGCCGATTTCCAGAGCGCTGTCGAGATCAAGGTGTACCAAGGTGAACGTGAGCTTGTTCGTGATAACAAACTGCTCGGAAACTTCCAGCTGGTTGGCATTCCTCCAGCCCACCGTGGCGTGCCTCAAATCGAGGTCACCTTCGATATTGATGCAGACTCCATCGTCCATGTCCACGCCAAAGACAAGTCTACCAACAAGGACCAGTCCATCACCATTGCCTCCGGCTCTGGTCTCTCCGACTCCGAGATTGAGTCCATGGTCCGTGACTCTGAGCAGTATGCCGAGCAAGATAAGGAGCGCAAGAACGCCATTGAAGCAGCCAATCGTGCCGATAGCGTCGTCAATGATACCGAAAAGGCTCTTAAGGAATTTGAGGACCGTCTCGATAAGGCTGAAGCAGAGAAGATTAAGGAGAAGATCAACTCTATGCGTGAATTCATTGCCCAAAGCCAAACTGGCGAGGGCACTACTACAGCTGCTGAAATCAAGGAGAAGACCGATGAACTTCAGAACGCTAGCTTGAGCTTGTTTGATCAGATGCACAAAGCCCGCTCTGAGAGCCAAAACTCTAACGAGCAGCAGCAACAACAGCAGCAGCAGCCAGAGGGCGAAGGTGAGAAGAAGCCATAAGTCTTTTCACCCCTTCACCTATCTGCTCATCTCTTCATGATCTTTTTATGCCAAAAAAAAAGCAGGCGTCTTGCATCAGTTTTCGGTCGGTTTGGGTGGGTTTCCAGACCTCTACGATTTCTCTACATGTTCAAATACCTTGTATATATACTTCCTCTGTTTGGTTCTCTCCTCTGGGCCATGTCTGTTATACTAATCATGCATCACCCTTGGCCCGATTTTGGTGTAACGATATCATTGCATGGAAAAGAAATCATGCGACGGATGACATTATCATGCAAGGTCAAATGACGATTGTATCATAGCCTAGAGATGGGAGATATAGCCACATCTCCACTCTACCAGCAAATACATCTAATCCCCAAAAAAGTAAAAAAATTTCCTCTTGCTTTCCTCACCAACCGTGTCAAGAAAAAAACCCTCAAAACTATTGTCACAATTTTACCTGGTCACCAATGGGTACTCTCAAAAAGTGTGATTTTCACCCTCATATCGATACTAGGTAGATATAATGAATAATATATCATATGATGATCTGTCTAGGAACCCTAAGATACGCCTGCTCTAGCTATAGCTATCCAAATAACTTTTGGCTACGTACTATGCATTAGGTCACCTGTGTCCCAGTTATCCAGTTAACCGAGGGCGTGAATTGGTGAGTAACTATAAAGGTTATGCACTATAACGTTGTTAGGCTATCAACACGAGCGAAGACTGTGGCTATTTTTTCGTTCATCCCAAGATCTAAGACATATTGCTCGACGCTGTGAGTAGTCAAGTTAGCATCCACTGTTGGAGATTTACATTGATATTTTTTATATATTGACAGCGCCCGCCGTCAGCGCCCTGGTGCTCGCCTCACAACAGTCGAGTACTTGTACCAAAGATACTCGACACGTAGCATCATCCTCTTACCTGTAGGTAAGGTCAACTCATTACACAAACTACTAGTGGCGTCCTTTACGTCATGCGAAGTTCCTAAGCGGAAACCTGTATGCTTTACAGCTACTATTGCCCAAGCTCAGTCCCTGTGTATACTCGACTTCCTCCGCGACGATGTCATTGCGCTACAATGTCTCCGGATAGTTTTCAAGATATTCTTTCATCTCTCCCACTCCGTCCTTTGGGATTGTCTGATGCTCACTAGAGGTCGCAGTGACTTTCTCCCCCGTGACCTAAGGCTACAGCTTCGACGGCTCCTACAGAAAGACGGGTGATGAGGCAACTGCAGACGCTGGAACGATACCTGTGGGTTGCGCAGATCACCTGGTCTAGTATCAAGGGCCATATAGATGACTGGCGGGAGTAGTAACACGGACGAGGAGGCTGGCAGGCCTGCCTTGATAGCTTCATTATCGAGTGTGATGATGCCAGCCACGACATGCGCTGCACGACCTTAGAGACGCCGACTTACCATAGACGGGCGAATACCAGCGCCAAAGCTGAGAGCGCTATTCCAAAGGCTTCGACACCTACGGCCAGCCGATATTCTGTATCGTCCGTGGTGTCCGGGCGCTCTACCCAAGATGGCGTGCTTCAGCCTGTCGCCCCATCTAGGACCCATCATACACTATAAGGCGGGAGAGAATAATGGGACAGAATCTCCAACAGGATCGTTCCTACCGCTCCCTTTAGATCCGCGGCTAAGGCTCTATCACGGCTAGGGATGGGGACGAAGTGGCAAGAAGCTCGACGTCGAACCTCATCTCCTAAGCGGTAGCCGCAGCCGCAGGCATCTACCGTAATGTCTTGCAGTCAACAACGAAATAGACGTCATGGTCTGCAGGACGGCAGCTATAACGAACTCTACCGCTAAGATTGTCCCCCATCGAGCATTGGCTCTAGGCCAAGGATAACCACACATACGCTCACCCTTATGGAAGCCAGATTAGACCCTAGTGCAGGGGCGAGACCTGCACCAACTTCTACCAAAGACGGTGGGATTATTGCTTCTTCCCTGCTTGATCCAGGGCTCGCGATATCTGAGAATGATTATATATGCGGGGGTTTTCCTGTTTAGCGTTCGAATATATTGGGTCCTGTTGCGCAGCTTGACGAGGCAAAAGAGAATCATCAAACAAGACGGCTATGCTGATAGCGTCATATCAACGATTGCAGGGATTTTTTGCTTGTTGGATGTCACCGAAATGATATTTTGACACACGTTGGCCAATTGTAGACTAATTTGATTCGTGCTACTATGCAGATTTATACCGCAGCGTCCTACCGGAAAGCGGCTTCAAACGAATACATTTCTTTAGGCACATATGAGTAAGCCGGTAATCCAAGTTGAGTGGGTATCTGAATAGGTAACAATAGGCTTAACGCGTTCGAGGTATTAAACGCCAAAAGTAAAATGCTCCTATGCTCAACATATGCAAACAACATTGAGGAACAGACTAGAGCCAACATGCGCGGCTGCTACAAGTGAGAGAGATGTGCCCATCGGGAATCTGTATCGGTTTCACCATCCTCGCTGCCCAAAAAAAAATTAGCAGTGTCCACATGCCTTCTCCACCAAGACCAACCCTTTCCATTACCTACCTCACAAACGGCCCAAAGCAAACGAGCTGGCTCACCATTCATATACCCATCCACTGTTCTGCTCCATGAATTCAGTGCAGGCCTCCTTGAGCGCAATATTGGGCCTCAAATCGTTGATGGTAAGGGTCTCTCTTGTCAAAGGATCTGTGGGGCTACGCTTGAGATGCTCGATGAGGGTTGCGCGCTCGTAGGATCTACCGTTCCGGGTAACGACTGGATCGTGCATGATTTCAAAGGTGATGCCATCAATGAGATAGTCGGGCACTTCACGCACCTGCTGGTGTTCGGGATCACTAATGGCAAAAGCGGTTCTCAAATCGGTTCTCTTCGTCTCAAACTCTACTTTCCTCTCAGCCTTTTCGTCTTGGCCCTCGAGCCTGGTGATCTCGTTCGACTCGATGCGAGCGTCGATATTGTCGGTGTCCTTCTTGAACTCGGTCTCGAGCATGGACTCGAGGTCGGAGAGGAGGTCGTGGCGGCGCCGGATTCGTTCGCGCTCTCGGATGTCCCATTTAGCCTTTTTGCATCTAAGCACGAGGGCAGAGATGGTGGCGGCGTTTGAGGTTTGCTGGGCCGAGTTGGTGCACAGCTCATAGGCCATGAGGGCGCTGGAGAGGGCTTCATTGGGGTGATTGATGCTGATTTGGGCCTGGGCCAGATAGAAGAAGGCCTTCATGTTGTCTTTGAGTAGCTCGATGCTGCGGATGCAGTCGTCGATGACGCCTTCCCACTTCTCGAGCTTCAGGCGCGCATTAGCACGGTTGGTGAAGAGCAAGGGGTTGCTGGAGTTCTTCTGGATGGCCTGCGAGTACAGGCCCTCGGCTTCCTCGTAGTCACCGTTTTTGAAGCATTTGTTGCCTGCGTTCTTGAGCTGCTCGGCTGCATACTCGTTTCCCGGAGGCGGCATGCCGGCCGCCGTGGTGTATAGGGCGAGGTGCTCTGTCTGGCGCAATGTACTCTGGGAAGGGAAGGGGGCGGCGGGGCACGGGTGCGGAAGAGAGGTCGGAGTTAAGGGGCGGTGATTGGTGGCCAGTGGGGGCCTGGGTTGCCTCGGCGTGGAAGCTTCCAGACGGGGCGTCAGGCACGTCAGGCTGTCAGACGAGGGCAACATGGGGACAGCGAAATGCATGTCACGTGATTGGTATTAAGAAGCATGAGACTATTGCGCCATGGCGAAGGAAAAGAAGAAGCCGAGAAAGTAGAGGGGAAAAACATCATTCCTGTTCCGCACCGTCGCCCTTTGAATCTCTCCTTGCCCCCTTGCGGCTCCTGTATCGTCTAAGTTCGGCAGCTTCGCCTTCGCCGTCTCTGCCCTCGTCCTCGTCGTCCTCCTCGGTGATCTTGTGTCGGCTGGGCGGCTGGCTCCGTCGCCGCAGGGTCCTGGGGCTCTCGTGGTCGGCGTCGCTGTCCAGCAACAGGCTTCTGGCTGCGCCTCTGCTCCTGCTGCGGTTCCTCACCCGGCCTCGGAAGGTGTGATCGGGCTCGGCGTCGCTTCGTCGTCTGCTCTTCTTCTGGCCCGGTGTGGGCGGCGAGATGCTAGACGCGGGTGACGACGGACGATGGTGTTTTCGATGGTGCTGCCGATAGCGCGACCCGCTGGTGCGCTCGTGGCCGCGCGAGGGCGAGGACGCACGGCGTGGCGACTGGGACGACTGGCGGCGCCTCTTAAGACGACCGCGCTCCTCCACGTCGGGCTCGTGGGCCATGGTCAGTGAGGGTCAGGGTGTGGAGGTGGTGTTTGTGTGTAGACACGGCGTCTGGGCTGGGTGAGGGGTGCATTAGTGTCGTGTGTGCGTGCGGCCCGCCCGTTTGCCGTTTGCACGAGGAAGCCGTCATGGCTTGAGACATGGTGGAAGGCGCTGCTCAGGTGAGACGTCATGTCATTCGCTAAAGCATGCAGCACATGGGTATTCCATTTCTACCTGCACAGAGCATAATCATACATATACATGTCTAGGTGCCGAAGCACGGGGTATCAAAGAAAACGTCACAATTCCTGCCCACTCTGGCTGTCCGAGTGAGCCTGTCATCAACTCTGTGGCGTAAAAATGTGTAGCTGCTCATGCATTGGTACTGTGCTGCGGTAGTGCTGTGGCGGCACATGCGACATTGCGTGGTACTGCGGGTGCTGCTGTTGCTGTTGCTGTTGCTGTTGTTGCTGTTGTTGTTGCTGTTGTTGTTGTTGTTGTTGTTGTTGTTGTTGTTGTTGTTGTTGTTGTTGTTGTTGTTGTTGTTGTTGTTGTTGTTG
>JALNQF010000949.1:0-10415 GCA_028456385.1 Ophiosphaerella korrae | reverse complement strand
TAGGATTTATGTTCGCTTATAATTTTAGCTATTTTATTCGTAGAGTTATTACTAGTTAAAAACTATAACTTTTTTTTAGGCTTTTTTTTCGTGTCACCCTACTGTAGCTATTTTCTAACGCGCTATTAACTTAGCCCTACTAGAATATTTAGACAACTTCTATACTATATATATAGATAACGTTATAATATACTCTAATAATAAAATAGACTATATTTAGTATATTTATAACGTACTTACGTAACTAAAAGAGTAAGGCTTCTACGTAGACTCTAAAAAATCTAGCTTTTACGCTACCTTAGTTAAGTTTTTAGGTATAATTATCTCTAATAAAGGAATTATAATAGATCTCTCTAAAGTTAAAGCTATCTAGGAGTAAGAAATACTAAAGACTACTAAAGAAGTCCTAGCCTTTCTAAGCTATACTAGATTCCTCTAGCGCTTTATTAAAGATTACTTAAGCCTTACCTTACTACTTACTAAGTTAATTAAGTCTAAGGTTATTACTAAACCTACTAAAAGAGATAGGCTACTCTTTTAAAAGACTTAGTATAAGCCCTTTATAATTACCTAAGAATATATAGACGCTTTTAATAAACTAAAAGCTACTTTCTAGCTAAGAGTAGTCTTACTTTACTTTAACTTCTTAAGACTAATCTATATCTAAACTAATACCTTAGGTAGGCTTTAGGTAGAGTAATAAGCTAACTAAACTAAGATAGAATCTAATAGCTAGTTAGCTTCTTTTTAAAAAAATATACCCTAGTAGAATATAATTATAATATCTATAACCTAGAATTTAAAGCTATAATCTAAGTATTTAAAGAATAAAAACTAGAGATTATAAGTAGTCTATATATAATCTATATTATAATAGACTTCTATAATTTAGAAACTTTTATAATAACTAAAAAGCTTAATTACTACTAGATATACTAGTTATTATTTTTATCTTAATTTAATTTCTATATTAAATATATACTTAGTAATATAAATAAAGTTATAAATACCTTAAGCTACTAACTATAAGATTACTCTATAGATAATTCTAATCTACAAGTATTAGGAGCTAACTAAATTATCCTAAGCTCTTAATATTATAATATTAAGTAGTAGGTAAGCTATTATATTATACACAATTAGGCTAGGTAATATAGTATAGTAGAATGCGTAACTATTTAGTAGGAAATACTCTAGAGTAAACGCTCTAGAGTAAGCGCTTAAGAATAAACGCTTAAGAATAAACGCTAGATAGTAAGTATATAGGAACGTTAATAGACCTTTATAGACTATTATATTTAATCTCTTCTTTACTTTATATCCTAATAGAGTATTATAACTAATACTTTAATTAGATTCTTATCTACTTATTAATACTTATATACCTTATAATACTTAAATAAAAGCTAACTATTAATTAAGTTAAGTAAATAATATATTTATTAACCTTACTTATTTTATAGAAGCCTACTTACCTTTATTACTCTTACTTAGTTCTAAAGTCTTAATATATTAAATACTTTTAAGATAAGTAATACGTTAATAAATATAGATAACTAGCGTATAGGAGTAACTTATACTACTACTTCTAAAGTTACTTAGCTAGACTTCTACTATAGAGAATAAAATAAGCTTAAGCTATAGATCTTATAACTTAATCTTTTTTTTAAAGTAGACTAAGTTTAGGATAAAAATAGAGCTATACTTATATTATCTTATATAATAAGTAAGGTAGAGAAATAGGTTACGCTATACCTTAAAAAATACCTTAATAATAACAATAATAACTACAACAAGATATTTAAAGAATAGATTAAGTTTAAAGACAAAGTATAATAAGCCTTTCTACTAGTACACAAGATAGTAGTAGTAGAGTACGCGATATAGTAGCTATAATAATACAAGGTAGTAGTAGACTATACTAAAAAGTTCTAAAGCTACGCGATATAAATAGAATAGAATAATAAGTTATTAATAAAGATATTTTAATAAGAACTTAAGAGTAATATTTAAAGAAAGCTAATACGTAGTAGAGCTATAATTAAGACATTAGAAAACCTAATAGAAGAAGTAATTTAAGTTAATAACTATATATATAAATATATAGTAGAAGCTAAGAATAGTAAAGTACTACGTATAGAAAGTAAGAAGTATAAATCTAAGTATAAGTACTAACGTAAATACAAGAAAAACTAAGTTTAGAGTAGCTATAAATACTTTAGGCTAGAGAAGATATATATTAATAATATAAACCTAAGAAAATAAGAATACTATTACTATAAGAACTCTAAGAGAGTAAAAAGCTAAAAATACTATAAGTATAGTAAAATAGAGTACCTAGTAAAAAATTACTAAGTAAAGAACAAGATTATATAATAAATTAATATACTTAAGAGGTAAGATAATAATAGAGAAGAAGAATAGGAAGTAATCCTTAAAAGAAGCTAAAAAAAGAGAGATTACAAGACTATAAACCTCTAGTAGTAAAATATAAGTAAGAGATATAACTACTATAAGATTCCTATAATACTAACTAACCTTATAATAGATAATAAAGTAGAAGCTATAAATATACTACTAAGAGTATAAAGCTACGTAAAAAGGTATTAGCTAAAGTAGAAGTAAGCTAAGATAGATACCTTAGAATACTTTTAGCTATACTAAAGAAGAGTAAAGTATAAGTATAAGATAACGCTATATCTAGGAAAGTAAGTATATATAGCCTAGAACAAGAATAAAAAAGAAAACTAAGAGCTTAAAATATCTAAATATAGAATAGTACCTAGAACGCTAAAGTATAAGATAGATTTATAAAAGAAATCTAGAGACTAGTAGATAGCTACTACTTAGTAAAAAAATAGTAAGATAAAAAATACTAAGTAGAGTAAACCTAAGAATATAAATTATTATATATAAATAATAATTAGGCGCTAATTAATATAGATCTAGAATTAATACAAGAATTATTATACTAGCTATACTTATATAACTTTAACTACCTACTACTTTTATAGATAAGATATTACTATAATAACTACTTTACCTACTACTCTAATAAAATAGGATCTAGATATTTCCCTTATAGGAGATCTAGATATAAATAGAACTAAGAATAGTATATAAAGATAATATATAAATAATACCTATAGAATAAGTAAGAAGCTAAGTACTTTCTAGAGATAACTAAAGAAAAAGTAAATATAAGTAAGATACTTGTAAACAACTAATATATTAATATAATCTAGTAAACCTATACGCTAGAAAAGTATAAATAATATAGAGAGATTAAGATACTCTAAGGATTCTAGTAAAAGATAAATAAAGATTATAATATTAAGTCTTTTTTAGGTAAATAGCTAATACTAGATATATATCTAGAAGCTATAACGCTATTTACACTAAGAGACCTATTAAACTCCTAGTAAAGATAAAAAAATAAAAAATAAAAGTATAAGTAGATTTAGGGTTATTTATAAACCTAATTATACCTAAAGTAGTAGAATAAGTAAGACTCTAACTATAAGTAAAAAGGATACTATATCTAATCTATATTATAAATAGATAACTAATACTAAGAAACCTAATAGTTAGTAACAAAGTAACTATAGAGATTATTATTTAAGGATATACTATAAGGATTACCTAAGACGTATTAGTTTTAGCTAATAAAGATATTATACTAAGACTCCTATAGCTATAAGAGTTTAATCCTAAAGTTAATTAGAAAAACTAGAACCTTTTATTTAATAACTATAAAGACGTACGTAGATCTAAGCCTATATATTAGTAGCGTTTAATAGTAAATAAAATAGTACTATATAAGATAGTAGCTTTAATAGTAACTTGTTAAGAGAGAATAAGTACTTCTATAAGTACTAGTAGAGCGCTAAGCTAAAAAGTAAGAGTAGAAAAATAATATATAACTTTTAAGATCTTAGAATAGTATAAGAAGTTTAGCTACTTATTTGTAGAAGAGATAGATATACTAGTATTACTTAAGTACTAACCTTAAGACTATATAATTAAGTTATAAGAAAGAAAAGAGCTACCTTTTAGGCTAATTTATTAATTAATAGAGAGTAAATTAGTAATACTCTAAAAAAGACTAAATAATAACTTAAAGAAAGGATATATATAAAAATCCTTATTATTAGTAAGATTTCTAATCTTCTTTATACTTAAGAAGAAAAAACTACTAAGGATATACGTAGACTACTAAAAACTAAACAATATTATAGTAAAAGACTAATACTTACTACTAAATATAGATAAACTCTAAGATAAGCTAAGTAGAGTAAAGATTTTTACAAAGCTAGACCTAAAGGATAGATACTATCTAATATAAATTAAAGTAAGTAAAGAGTAAAAGAGAGTGTTCTAAACATACTATAGATATTATAAGTATATAGTAATACTCTTTAGACTAACAAATAAACTAGTAACGTTCTAAAGACTAATTAATAATATATTACAAGAATACTTAGATAATATACTAATATATTCTAAAGAAGAAGGCGAGTATATAGAGTAAGTAATAATAGTACTATAGTACTTAGACTAATATAACCTACAACTAAAGCTAGAAAATACAAATAGTATAAGATAGAAGTAGAGTTTCTAAGATATATAATAGGTATTAACAAAGTTAAGATAAGCTAAGAAAAGATTAAAGTAGTAGAAGAATAGAAAGAACCTAAGATAGTTAAAGACGTATAATTATTCCTAAGATTTATTAACTTTAACTAATACTTTATAGAAAGATTTTCTAAGAAAGTACTACTACTTATAAAGCTTATAAAAAAAGATATATTATAAGAATAGAAAGTAAAGTAGAAATAAGTATATAAAGAACTTAAGTAAGCCTATATTATTCTACTAGTTCTAAAACAATTTTATAGTAACAAGACCCTAGTTATTAAGACTAATATATCTAATCTAGCTTATAGAGTAATAGCGCTACAAAAGTATAAAGAGAAGTAGTATCTAATTATATACTATTTACGGAAGTTTATAGAATAAGAAGAAAGATATAATATATATAATAAAGAGCTACTTATAATAGTTAATATACTTAAGTATTAGAAAGCGTATACTAAAAACGTAGTAGGAGTAATTATAAAGATAGATTACAAGAACCTAATATACTTTATAATAAGTAAGAAGTTAAAAGATAAGTAGATATAATAGTTAGAGCTACTAGGATAGTATAAATTTAAGATTTAGTACGTACTAAGTAAGAAAAATAGCTAAGTAGATATACTTAGCTAAAGATATAACATTATAAGAAAGAAATAAGTAGTAAAAGAAGCTATACTACAAGATAATAGATAAAGATACCTAGTACTAAATATATAACTAGTAAAAGAATAAGAAATTAATAATCTAGTATATAAGTACCTAGAGATTATATAAACTATAAAACTAATCTAGAGAAACTATAGATTTAGTAAAATAAAGGAGAAAGTAACGTAGTTTATTAAAGAATACGTAGATTACTAGAAAAATAAATACAAGATATATACACTTTATAGAGAAATATAAGTAATTAAGATACTAGAAGAACTATAGATAGATATTGCAATAGACTTTATTATAAGACTACTAACGTTAAAAAACCTAGTAATAGGAATAGAATATAATATAATAATAGTAATTATAGACTAATTTATAAAATACGCTAAGATAGAGAAATTCTAAAGTAATTATATAGTAGATTAGCTAAGATAATTACTACTAGACTTACTAATATAGAGATATAGGATACAAAAGAGTATTATTAGTATAGAGATAAGCTTTTTACGTCTAATTACTAGATAACGCTACTTATAGTAATAGAAATAAAAAGAAAGCTATTAATAGCCTATTATCTATATATAGATAGATAAATAGAATAGTCTAATAGAACGTTAAAGATATACCTAAGGATTTATAGTAATTAGAAGTAAAATAATTAGGTATTACTATTACTTATAGTACAATTAGCTTATAATAACAAGTACTTAAAAGTAATAAGTAAAATACTATATTTTATAAACTATAAGATATACCCTAATTTATTTAAAAGAATACTACTAGGACCTAAGATAGAAGTAGTATTAGTTAGAGTTAAAGATATATAAGAACTCTATAATAAGATAAGATAGAAACTAAAAAAAGCTTAGAAATAAAGTATTTTATATATTAATAGAAAATAAAAAATAGTACTTTAGCTAAAAAAAAGAGATAAAGCGTATCTTTATATAAAGAATCTATAGATAAAGTAGCTTAGTAAAGGACTAGACTACGTTAAGGTTAGACTATTTTTAGTTAAATAAGATAATAAGCTAGTTACAAAAACACTAGAACTACCTAAAGATACTAAAGTATACCTTAAGTTCTATATAAGCTTACTAGAACTAGCTAAGCTAAAAATACTAGTATAGTAATAATTCTAATATTAGAAAGAAGAAGATAATAAGTTTAAAGTTAAAGACCTATAAAGATATTAAGAAATAGGACGTAACGCCTTCTAAAGTATATAGTTTCTCTAAGAGTAGCTAGTAAAATAGAAAGGCTACTTAGTAAGTAAAAATATATAGGAACCTAAAGCTAATCTATAGAATTATTAGTAGATACTTAAAAAAGTAAAAAATAAGTACTATATACTAGGATATATAGGATATATAAAGCTATAGCTAGGATATAATAAATATATTAGTAGTAAAAAGTTTAATAATAAGCCTAACTATATAGAGCTTATAAAGAGCTATTAGTAATAATAAAATTATCTAATAAGCTAATAGTAGACTAGATAGTAGGAAAAGAGGTAATATTAATAGAAGTAGTAGAATAGTTAAGAACTTACGCTAAGACTTTATTACCTTCTTACTCTAATTCTAACGCTAGGTATTAGGCTTTATAATAAGTACACTCTTTAGTAAATTTTAATATTTTCTTATTACGTAGTAAATAAGTAATAATAATAGTAAGAAGTTTTTTATTATTATTAACTTTTTTATAGAACTTTTTATAAGTTTTATTAAGAAACTCTTAAGTTATACTAATATAGGGACGCCCTATATAAGTATACTTAGTATACTTTAGAGTAAAATCTAGTAAAATAAAATAAAGAATACTTAAAAGAGAATAATATAGATAAGGTGTTTTAGAAATATAGTTTATAGTAAAGATTTCTAATAAGAGATAAAGTTTATAAGACTAAGAGAGAAGTAATATTATAGTAAGATAGTTTTTAACTAGAAAGTAGGGTAAACTACTTATAAGCTAAACCTAGTTAATAGAAAGCTAGGCTTAAGGATAGACCTAGCGTAAGAAAGGGGAATAGTATTATAATACTAAGTAGTAGGTAAGCTATTATATTATACGTAATTAGGCTAAGTAATATAGCGTAGTAGAATATATAACTATTTAGTAGTAAATACTCTAGAGCGAACGCTCTAGAGTAAATACTCTAGAGTAAGCGCTTAGGAATAAATACTAGATAGTAAGTATATAGGAACGTTAATAGACCTTTATAGACTATTATATTTAATCTCTTCTTTACTTCTTATCTTAATAGAGTATTATAACTAATACTTTAATTAGATTCTTATCTACTTATTAATACTTATATACCTTGTAATACTCTAATAAGAGCTAACTATTAATTAAGTTAAGTAACTAACTTATTTATTAACCTCGCCTATTTTATAGAAGCCTACTTACTCTTATTACTTTTACTTAGTTCTAAGGTCTTAATACTTAAGTTTTAGCCCTAAGTATAAAACCTATACTAAATATAGTAATTTATACTCTAAGCCTTATAGACTTATAAAAGCTAGATAGATTTATACTAGAATAAGCTACTATAGTATATACTTACCTTTACTATATTATAAGAATAAAACCTAAATTAGTAAACCTACTAGAAGATTCTCTACTACTTTATAATAGAGAACTAGACCTAGAACTCTTACTATATATTGTTAACTTACGCCTAATAGAAGAATTACTAGATATAATATACTTAGAAGACTATATAGCCTAAGCTATATTTACTACTATAGATAGTAGATAATAAAAACTATTAAAAGCCTTCTATAAAGTAAGATACTACTTTTTATATACTAATATTAGCTTTATTAGATTAGAAAAAGAAAAGTACTTTTATATTTATAAAACGCGTCTATATATCTCTCTAAATACCTATCTATACTACTAAATATTTAATTTATACTATAACTATTAGTTAGTAAGCTATTAAAACCTTTATAGTACTCTATATTTAATATATAAGTACTATTATTAGCTTAAGATACTTTAAGCTATTAAGTAATTTTATAATATATACCTAATCTACTACTATATAAAGAACTTATAAGATAGTAAACTTAGTTACTTCTAACCTATACTAATTTCTTATATACTCTAGACTAATATCTTAGTAGACTATATTTAAGCTTTACTAGCTAGTAAAAATAGTAGCTAGATTTATAAATATATCTTAGTAATTTACTACTACTTTATAAAAAGATACTATTTCTTCTCTTATAAGTCTTTAAAACCTAAAGAAGCTACCTAATATTTTATATCTATTTTTAAGCTTTATAGAGTCTTAATAAATATTATATCTAATAGAGAAATAACTTTTATTAGCTAATTTTAGTACTATATATATAAACGCTTCTATATTATATAAAAGCTTTTAACTACTTACTACTTAAAAACAAATAGCTAAACTAAGTAAGTAAATAAAGCTCTAGAGATCTTTCTAAAGTAATATATTAACTATATATAAGATAACTAAGTAGCTTAGCTATATATAGCTAAGTTCTAAGTAAATAATACTATTAATATATCTATTAAGATAACTTTATTACCTATAGATCTAGGGTATTACCTCTATAGTAGTATATACTTTAGTAAAAACAATAAAGATTAACTAAACCTAGCCTAATATAACTAATATATAAGAGCTAATAAGCTACTTAATACTTATAGTAACTTAGTAGCCTACTTTAAAGAAAAAATACTCTAGGTATAATAAAAGTAAGTAGATTAAGCTAATACCTCTTACTAAAGTAAACTAGTATATAAAGTTAGTAACTAAGCCTATATTAGTATATCTAATTAGAGAACTACTTAGCTAACTCTAAAATTAGACTACTAATAAGTAAGCCTATACTTTATTTAGAGAGTTATCTATAATAGTAGAGTATATAAGCTAGTACTACTCTAAGAGATACTAAGTAAAGGCGTATTCTTAGTCTTTTCCTTAAAACTCTTACGCCCTAGAGATTAGAAGCTTCTACTAGATTAAGACCTACTATAGCTAATCTCTATTATTATTACTAATAAAGAAACTAGTAGCGTATATAAAGAATACCTAGTAGAAGCTATCTTAGACGTACGCTTTAAAGAGCGTAGAAAATACGTAGGATAGTACTACTTAGTCTACTAGACTAGCTATAATAAACTTATATAGGAGCTAGTAGAAGAATTTATAAAATATAAAGCTACCTTTAACTTTTACTAGAACTACCTAGAGAAAGCTAAACTACTAACTTTATATATACCTAAAAAATAGAGCCTTAATAAAGACGAAACCTATTAAAGTACTTTAACTTACTAATAGGTATAAAAAAGCCCTTTATAAGGCGTAATTACTACCTTTAACTTTTATTAGAACTACTTAGAAAAGCTTAAAATACTAACTATATACCTAAAATAAAGCCTTAATAAAGACATAACCTAGTAAAGTACTTTAGCTATTAGTAGGCGTAAAAAGGCCTTCTAAGGCGCAATTAAAAACTTTACTACTAGCTAAGCTAAATTATAGCGTAAAAATAGTAGGAGTAGTTTACTTTAGCTAGTAAGCGTAGGATTCTTTTTAGGTTAGGGCTTACTCTTACTACTATAGCTATAACTACTACGCTCCCTTATAACTAGTTACGTATAGGTCTAGTTTACTATTATAGAATTTATAACTAGCTACTAAATTCCTAGCTAAGGCTACTTTACGCTACTTACCTTCTAATACTTATAAATATTATACTTACTTAGTCTCTTATATTAATAAACCTACTTATTATAAAGCTTATATTTGTAGTAGGTACTTATATAGAGATCTAGCGCTATTAAGTTACTTAGTAGTCTTAACTTTTCTTTCTCTTATACTAGGTGTAAATACTTTTAGGTTTAATTTTATTAGCGTAGAGTAAAGGTAGTAGAAAAGAGTTAATAGTTAATATATTTTATATATAGAAGTTGCGTAAGTCTTAATTTTATACTAAAATTAGTAAAAACCTTAGCTCTATACTCTATAAATAACGATTTTAACTCTAAAAATAGTTAACTTCCTTAACTTTAGCTACTACTACTACTACCTAATAGGTATTATTAGTTAATTAGAGCCTTTTTTAAGCTCTAGGAATTTA
>JALNQF010000948.1:0-10438 GCA_028456385.1 Ophiosphaerella korrae | reverse complement strand
GTAAATAATAACTTAGTTTACTACTTTAAAATACTTTTAGCTTAGATTTATAAGATATTAAGAGAGCTTAGTAGCTATAAATATAATGTTTAGTTATACTATTATTACTATATACAAGATAGATCCTACTTACTTTTAGTAGTCCTTAATTTTATACTTTAAAGCCTCTCTTTTACTTAGCTATAGCTCTTCTACTAGTAATAGAGTTACTAGAAAGCTTATAGAACTTATAAGATTAAACTTTTTTACTATTTTATTAATATACTTATTATAGACAAGTATAATAGTCTTATCTAGCTAGCTCTATATTACTTATATACCTAGAAACTAGCTTACTAGGCTTTTATCTTCTATATTATACGCTTGTTTAATTCTATTAATAATTTAGTAAGTTTCTAATTAGTAGATTTTATAATATATTACTAATATATTATTAACGTAGAAGAGAAAAAGTATTTTACGCTTTTTATTATAGAATAAGTATAGCTTTTCTTTTAAGACTATAAGACTAGCTTATTTAAGCGTTCTTAAGAGCTCTTTATACTAGAAAAGTAGTAAGTCTTTAAGGCTATATAACGCTTAATTAAGCTTAATGTACTTACTAGCTACTTTAAACTTATCTAAGAGCTTATAGATAACTACTAGTTAATAATTTTAGTATATGTAGAGGAAAGCTCTAATAATATTATACTAAGCTACTTCTAAGTTAAACTTAGCTATAATTACTATTATAATTTAAAATAAGCGCGCTACTAACGTAGTAGTATAAGTTAATTATATTAAATTAATTATTTAGAAGTCTCTATATACTATAATCTAAGCTTTATACTTAAAAAAGTAGCTATCTTAGTTAAGTTTGTATATAAAAACCTATATTAGAGGTAGTAACTAATTACTTAATTATAAGCGCTCTATCTATAATAGGGTTACTTCCTAGTACTCTAAGGGTATTAGTAGATTATAAGTTAATAGTAAAAGCTTAGGTTATAATCTATAATAACTTATAAACAATAGAAGATGTTTCGTAACTATCTTGTATTAGCGTTCTATAGTTAAAGGATTAAATTGCTAATACTATCTTAATAATACGCATCTTACTAACTATATACTTGTCGTAATCTATAATCTATAGTTACTAAGACTAGTAGATTATAGATTATCTTAATCTATAATCTATTAATGCTAAGAGTTTATAGATTATAGATTAGCCTAGGTATCCTAGTTATATATAGTTTCCTAATTAAAGTTATTACTTTACTTGTCTTATGCTTTGTTAGCGCCTAGATTAAGACTAATTAGTTCTATCTTAATTTCTTCTATTACACTCGTAACACTATCTCCCCCTCTAGGTAGGTCCTAGTTTACCTATCCTAGAGCTAAAGTTATTAGTCTAGTTTCTTTATTAATATAGAGTTCTTTATCCTCCCTTATAACTATTTTATCTACACGTTATTACTACCTCCTTACTAATTGCGTGTTGCGTAATAGTATTAAAATATTTCCTTATTCTTGTTATACTTCTCCTAAGTTAAACCCTAAGTCTCTTCTTTATATTATTTCTATAAACAATAGTAGAGCTTATAAAGTATATATTTATATAAATATATATAGCTCTTATAATATATTAAGCGTTTTTCTTTCTAAGTATAAGTTTATTATACTTATTCTTACGTCTAGGCTTAATAATAATAGGGAAAGCTATTAACTAGACTTAAGAGAAATTACTATCTTAAATTGTAGAGGCTAAAGCTAAGTATAAGCGTATCTAGGAGCTTATATAGAGTAAGCTAGTAGAGAATTAAGCTTATCTCTCTTGTCTTTATAAGATAAAAGCCTTAAATAATAAGAAATTAGCTAAGTAGTTAGTAGCTCTAGAAGCTAAGCTAGACTTAGATAAGGCGTTTAATATTACTATAGTAGGTCTTACGCTAGACGTCTCTATTATCTCTCTATCTATTATTAGTAATATTAGTTCTCTTAGTTTACTACTAGGCGTTCTAGAGGGTTTTAACTTTAGAACTCTTCTAGTTTCTTAAAGTAATTAAGATTATCTTCTAGTTCTTATATCTTCTCTTATAGTTATTCTTTTTTATCTATTTCTATCTATTCTACTAAGTAGTAGTTTCTTCTATTTTAGAACTAGTATTATAGAATTCTCTTAACTTCCTATTCTTCTTATTCTCTATATATATCTACTTTGTACACTAGTAGTTCTATATTCTATAGTACTTGTTCTAGTAGGGCTACGTAGAATATTAGGTGTATCTTTATCTTATTTAGTAGCTTTAATTTAAATATAACTAGTGTAACTTCTTTCTTAATTTTATATAGTCTTATTTTAGCGTAGTCTAATTTTAGGCTTAGTCTCTTGCTTTTAATATTCTTCTATACTAACTATACTTTTTCTCTCTTTCTAAATTAAGGTCTCTTTTTATACTTTCTATTATAGTACTTTACTATTTTATTATATAAGAACTCTACGTCCTATCTTAGTTAATTATATATATCTTTAAGTCTATTAGCGAAGTTTTCTCCTCTTAGGGACTAAGATATTTAGTCTCTTAGTATCTAGTATATATTAGGCTTAAATCTATAGTTCGCGAAGAAGGGTAATACTCTTATTACTATATTCTTTACGCTATTATATACTAACTATACTATAGGTAGTAACTGTACCTAATTATTCTAGTTATAATTAAGGTAGCATCTTAGGTATTATTCTACTATCTAATTTATTTATTCTAACTATCTATCTATTTATAGATAATATACTATAGATATTACGTGTCTTATTCCTAATTACGCTGTTATTGTTCCCTATAGTTTTAATGTAAATTGTATATCTCTATCTATAATAATCTTATCTAGTAGTCTATATTAACTAATTATAGTTCCTAGAACCTAGTATATAGTAACTTCTATCCTACTTTTCTCTTTATATAGTCTAAAGTATAAGTACTTTATAAGTTTATCTACTATTGTTAAGATTCTATTATACTTAACTCCTAATATTAGGTCCTTAGACTTAGGTAGCTTTATAATAAAGTCTATTATAATAACTCCCTATAGTTATCTTAGTACTTCTACTAGTTGTAACATTCTATATAGTGCATATCTTGTTATACTTGTTCTAGTAACATTCTATATAGTCTCGTAATACCTCTATTACTAATTATCTTACCTTTAGGATATAGTATTCTTGTAGTAGTCTATCTAATATTTTTTTGATACCTTAGTAACTATATACTAGTAATTTATAGAATTATTATATAAATTCTCTCTAAATCTTTTTTAGAATATATATTCTTCTATAAGCTTATATAAATCCTTCTTAGATTTCTAGTTTCTCTATTTCTTTAGATACTTCTTCTATTATTTTCTAAATCTATTTATCTAGCTCGCTACTCTTTCTTTTAAGTGTTGCAGCTATTTTATATATATTTAGGACTAAGTGTCCTTCTTTGTTCCTAACTAGAACTATACTAGTAGCGCTTACTTCTTCTTATAAGTCTAGTCTTCTACTAAAAGCGTCTATAAACTAATTATCTTTCCCTTTTATATGTATAATTTCTATATTAAACGTTAATAAATATTCCTACTATCTTGTATAGCATTATAATAATTCTTTATTTATTATAAATCTTATAAGATTCTTATAGTCTATATAGACCTTTGTCTAATATTTTACTCTTTATAGGTATACTCTCTATTACTTAAATGCTTTATAAATTACTAGTATTTCTTTATTGTAGATTAGGTAGTTAAGTTCTACTATCTTTATTTTCTTAAAGAAGTATTTAACTAAGTGTTCCTTTTTAGTCTCTAGGTCTTCCTATATTAGTACTATTCTATAGACTAAGTTAGATGCGTCTATCTTTACTATTGCTAGTAAGTCTAAGTTATATATTCTAATAACTAGGTTTTCTATAAACTTCTTCTTAATCTTTTTAAATACTTCTTCGCATTCCTTTATCTATTTAAATAGCGTATCTTTCTTTATAAGTCTTATTATTAGTTCTATATCTTTAGACTATCTTACTATTAACTTCCTATAAAAGTTAGCTAGCCTATAAAATTATTATACCTCTTTTAGGTTTCTTAGTGTTAGCTATTCGTTAATTAACTTAATCTTTTCTAGATTAATCTTAATTTTTCCTAGTTCTATAATAAACCCTAGGAAATCTATTTCTTTTATATAGAACTCGCATTTTCTTATCTTAAGAAATATTTTAGCTTCTAATAGTTTTTCTAGTACTTTGTGTATATATTATATATGTTCTTCCTCTATTACTAAGAATATAAGGATATTGTCTAAGTATACAAATATAAATATATCTAAGTACTCTCTTAGTACTATATTAATCCTTTCTTAGAATACTACTAGTACATTTATTAAGCTAAACAGTATAACTAAATATTTATATAATCCCTATTGTATTCTAAATACTATTTTCTACTTATTACCTTCTTTAATTCTAATTTAGTAGTAGGCGTTCTAGATATCTAACTTTGTAAATATCGTTGCTTTCTATAGTTTATCTTGTATTATATCTATCTTTAGTAGGGGGTATTAGTTTTTATTTATAACTATATTAGTTTTTCTAAAATCTACGTAAAGTCTTTTATTACTTATTCCTTTTTTGTCTACAAAGATAAGTCTATAAGCTACTAAGGATTTAGATTCTTTTATCTATCTCTTTTTTATTACGTTTTAGATAAATACTTATTTAATTTTTAACTCTTCTTCTATTTTCTAGTAGACTAGGCTCTATCTTACGTCTTTTCTTTCTTTAGTTTCTATTTCTAAGTCCTATAGTTAATATTCTAGAAGGTATTCTTTAGGTTCTATAAGCTATTCTTCCTATTTTTTGTATTCTTCTAGGAATTCTTCCTTATAAGTGTTCTTGTAGGCTTTTAACGTATCTATTCTATAGTAGTTAATCTTCTCTATCCTCTAATTAATGTATAGGTTAGTTATTTATAACTATAGTATACCTAATATTATATCTTATTTGTTATTAATTGTCGTTATATCTATAACTATATTCTTAATTTCTAGTCCTTCTAACCTTAGTATTAAAGGTGCTGTCTCAAACTATATTAGTTCCTAAAATAGTTTTCCTTCAATTATACTTAGTTATTAAGGATATTTCTTTGTTATATACTTTATTCCTTGTATTTCTATAAACTTCTTTAATATAAAGTTTCTTGTAGCTCTACTATTAATTATTAATTATACTTTCTTTCCTTAGTATATACTTATTTTCGTAATATATAGGCCTCTTATACCTTCTAGTTTTTCTTACTTAGGTAACTTTATAAATTATCTATCTTTCTAGGGCTATAGGCCTACTTTAAGTTTGTATTCTTTGTATTTTAGACACTTATTATATATATATTTGTACTATAGTCCTCTTTAGACGTATTTCTTAGATAGTTTTAGGCTAGGTCTTACTACTATATATTTATCTTCTAGGATTATTTCCTATCCTTAGATATCTTCTACTAGGATTACTCTCTTGTAGTTATAGCCTCTTCTCTTTATAAGCTATACTTTGTTATTTACTTTAGGGTTCCTATATATAATATAATTCTTATCTAGGTATAATATCTATAATACTTTAAAGTATACTAGATATCTTAGATCTATTATTTTGTTATCCCCTTCCTAGTATTTGCTTTTACTAGGTGTATCTATTATTAGAATATAGTATACTACTAGTACTCTTAGTATATAGGCTTTGTTAATCTATTACGTCTTTTTTACAAGGTATTACTATTCTTTTTATATAGGTATTCTTCTTACTATAACTATATATTACTTTATCTATTCTTAAAATAGTATAAACTATATTTCTTTAGGATTACGTTCTTTCTAGTCTTTGTACGCTTCCTCTATACTTATAACTAGTAAGTATTTCTAGATAAATTTCTATTCTTTATCTTATTCTTCTATATCTATTATTGTATAGCTATTGTAACTATATATTATTAGCTAGGTATATTCTATACCTCTTATACTAACCTATCTCTTACTTCCTTATAGTCCTTTAGAGGTAGTCGTTGTAGTCTCTTTATCTAGTACTAGTCCTTCGGCCTAGATTAATAGTACTAAGGGCTCTTCCCCTTCTAAATCTTCTATTAGTAGGTCTATTACTTAGGCTATCTCTTTTAGTTAAGCTTTTGTTCTATCTTCTTTTATTATAGCTACTCTATATTTCTAATATAGGAAGTATCTTACTTCCTATTTACTAGAAAGATATATATAGTAGTTATCTTTATAACAAAAGGTCTAATAGAGTATTATATATTATACTTCTTTACTCCTAGCTACTTTCTCTTAAAGTTTAGCTTATACTTATAATACTTCTTTCTTCTTTTTAGTTATCTTTAACTAAGTTTCTTTCTTTAAGTTCTTACTTCTATAGTCTTTTATAAAGTGTCCTAGTTTCCTATACTTATAGTATACTATGTCCTTCTTTAACTTAGATCTATAGTTCTTTACGTAGTAGCCTAGTTTACTATAGTTAAAGTACGTAAAGTCTTTACTCTTTTTTTTCTTTTTATCCTTATTAGCGTTAAAGATTATAGGGTCTCTCTTGTTATAGTTTTAGGTATAACCTCTATACTTATTCTTCTTCTATTCTTAAAGATCGTTATCTATTTATATTACCTATTACTTTAGGGCTTCTAGTGTCCTTAGTTTCTCTATATATATTATCTTATATTAGATTTTTAAGTTAAGTCCTTGTTTAAATTGTAATATTAAGGATAACTCGTTCTATTCTATATTCTACAATAGTTATTTAAATTATAATACGTACTTAGGAACATTCTAACTTTATATAAGCTTTTCTAGCTATTCTTTAGCTTATTAAGTAACGTCTATATCTCTAAACGCTACTCTTATTTGTTTAGTAAAGTATTTGTAACTTCTAAAAATAGCTCTAGTCTCGTCTTTCTAGGTTATTAGAGAGTGTGTCGTGTAATCTATCTAGTAAGGTTCGTACTATCTTATTACGTCTTCTTTAAGGTGTAATCTAATATATATTACCTTTTTCTCTTCTATATCGAAGTATAGTACTTGTACGTCTATCTAGAGTTATACTAAAGTAATAAAAGGTCTTAGTTTCTCCCTTATTTTATTAAACTTTTTAAAGATAGGTATCTTTAGTAGTTTCTTTGTTGCGCTTATTACTAGACGTTATATAATTAGTTCTATCTAATTCTAACCTTTAATAATAGCTTTAATCTATACTTTGTTTTACTTCGTATAATCTTAAAGCTCTTTATTTTGTATTTCTAAGGCGTCGATTACTATCTTTATATCTTCTTTATCTAAGATTAAGTTATTAATTCTTTCCTTAATTATTTCCTATACAGTACTATTAGACTTATAACTACTCTTAGGGGCTTTACTTATTTTAGTTAAACTTTCTACTATTGTATTAGCTAGACTATGCGCTACTTACGCTTTGCTTCTCGTAATAACTAAATTAGTAAAGTGTAATAGGGTTACTTCCTAGTACCTTAGGGGTATTAGTAGATTATAAGTTAATAGTAAAAGCTTAGGTTATAATCTATAATAACTTATAAACAATAGAAGATGTTTTACAACTATCTTATATTAGCGTTCTATAGTTAAAGAATTAAATTACTAATACTATCCTAACAATGTACATCTTACTAACTATATACTTGTCGTAATCTATAATCTATAGTTACTAAGACTAGTAGATTATAGATTATCTTAATCTATAATCTATTAATACTAAGAGTCTATAGATTATAGATTAGCCTAGGTGTCCTAGTTATATATAGTTTCCTAATTAAGGTTGTTACTCTACTTGTCCTATGCTTCGTTAGCGCCTAGATTAGGACTAATTAGTTCTATCTCGATTTCTTCTATTACACCTGTAACACTATCTCTTTCTAGGTACTAGCTACTAGTAGTATATTAATCTCTTTCTTAGCTACTTATTTAAAGAGTAATGTTACAGGTATAATAGAAGAAATTAAGATAGAACTAATTAGTCTTAATTTAGGCGCTAACGAAGCATAGGATAAGTAAGGTAATAACCTTAACTAAGAAACTATACATAACTAGGACACCTAGGTTAATCTATAATCTATAGACTCTTAGCATTAATAGATTATAGATTAAGATAATCTATAATCTACTATTCTTAGTAACTATAAATTATAGATTATAATAAGTATATAGTTAACTAGAATACGTATTATTAGGATAGTATTAGTAATTTAATCTCTTAACTATAGAATACTAGTACAAGATAGTTATAAAATATCTTCTACTATTTATAGTTATTATAAATCCTAATACAAGCTTTTATTATTATCTCTTAATCTACTAACCTCTAATATAGGTGCCTATAGTTAATAATAGGTAGCTCGTTATACTTTACTAATTTAGTTATTATAAGAAGTAAAGTGTAAGAAATACATAGTCTAGCTAATATAATAGTAGAAAGTTTAACTAAATAATTAGGAAAAGCCCCTAGAAGTAGTCTAGAATTAGATAGTACTATATAGGAAACAATTAAAAGTTGTTTTAACTAACTAATTAATAATAAAGAAGATATAAAAATAGTAATTAACGCCTTAGAAACGTAGAATAAGGAACTATAAGACTACGCAAAATAGAATAAGGTATAAATTAAGGCTATTATCTAAGGACAAAACTAGATAGAACTAATTACTTAAAGGTTAGAGATAAGCGCAATAAAGAAACTACCTAAGATACCTATTCTTAAGAAGTTTAATAGAGAAAGGGAGAAACTAAGACCTTTTATTATATTAGTATAACTCTAAATAGATATATAAGTACTACACTTTAATATAGAAGAAAAGAAAGTAATATATATTAGATTGCACCTTAAAGAAAACGTAATAAGTTAGTATAAACCTTACTAGATAGATTATATAATATATTTACTAATAACCTAGAAAGATAAAACTAGAGCTATCTTTAAAAGTTATAAATACTTTACTAAATAAATAAGAGTAGCGTTTAGAGATATAAATATTACCTAATAAGCTAAAGAATAACTAGAGAAGCTTATATAGAATTAAAGTATACTAAAGTATATATTATAATTTAAATAACTATTATAGAATATAGAATAGAATAAGTTAGCTCTAATATTATAATTTAAATAAAGACTTAACTCTAAAATCTAATACGAGATAATATATATAGAAAAACTAAGGATACTAGAAGCCTTAAAGTAATAGGTAATATAAATTAATAATAATCTTTAAGAATAGAAGAAAAACAAGTATAGAGGTTATAACTAGAACTATAATAAAGGAGACTCTATAGTCCTTAACGCTAATAAAGATAAGAAGAAGAAGAAGAATAAGGACTTTACGTACTTTAACTATAGTAAGAAAGGCTACTACGTAAAAGACTACTAATTATAAAAGAAAAAAGATATAGTATATTATAAATACAAGAAACTAGGACACTTTATAAAGGATTATAGAAGTAAAGACCTAAAGAAAGAAACTTAGTTAAAAATAACTAAGAAAAAGAAGGAAGCACTATAAGTATAGGCTAAACCTTAAGAGAAAGTAGCTAAGAGTAAAGAAGTATAATACGTAATACTCTATTAGACCTTTTATTATAACAACAAATACTATATATATCTTTCTAGTAAGTAAAGAGTAAGATACTTCTTATAATAAAGATATAGAGTAGCTATAATAAAGGAAAGAATAAAAGCTTAGCTAAAAGAAATAGTATAAGTAATAGACTTACTAATAGAAGAATTAGAAGGGGAAGAGCTCTTAGTACTATCGATCTAGGCTAAAGAACTAGTACTAGATAAAGAGACTACTACAACTACCTCTAAAAAACTATAAAGTAGTAAGAGATAAGTTAATATACGAGGTATAGAGTATACTTAGCTAATAATATATAGCTATAATAGCTATATAATAATAGATATAGAGGAACGATATAAAAAATAGAAATTTATTTAGACGTACTTAATAGTTATAAGTATAGAGGAAGCGTATAAAGACTAGAAAGAACGTAATCTTAGAGAAACTAAGTTTATACTATTTAAAGAATAGATAAAGTAATATATAGTTATAGTAAGAAGAATACTTATATTAAAAGAATAGTAATACCTTATAAAGAAAATATAATAGATTAATAAAGCCTATATACTAAGAGTACTAGTAGTATACTATATCCTAATAATAGATATACCTAGTAAAGATAAGTACTAGGAAGGGGATAATAAAATAATAAACCTAAAATACTTAGTATACTTTAAAGTATTATAGATATTATACTTAGACAAGAATTATATTATATATAGAAACCCTAAAGTAAATAACAATATATAGCTTATAAGAAGAAGAGGCTATAACTATATAAGAGTAATCTTAGTAGAAGATATCTAAGGAT
>JALNQF010000947.1:0-10439 GCA_028456385.1 Ophiosphaerella korrae | reverse complement strand
GGGGGGGGGGGGGGGGGGGGGGGGGGGGGGGGGGGGGGGGGGGGGGGGGGGGGGGGGGGGGGGGGGGGGGGGGGGTACACTTGATTTGCCACAGCCAGAGTCTCCTAAGGAGACGATCTTGGCTATGTAGTCCCAGGGTTGAGACATATGGGGTGGACTGGACCGGCCGAGGAACGGCTGGTGGTCGAGGCAGTGGTAGCCAGCACGTGTGGTGTGAAGGGAGGACTGATACGGGTGAATTGAGCTAGAGAGCGTGGGGATTCTGGGAAATAGCGATGTATGGGAGGTGGCTGGTGGTTGGTGTCGTGTAGGTTGGCGAGAGGTGGACGGGTGCTAAGGAAGGTGGTGCAGTGGCTTGACACGACTCTGTGACGCCACTCTACAGCAACGATGTCGAGCGCTGGGTGGCATGCACCAGAAGCATAAAGAGCACCGCGTTCTGTGTGCGGCCTGGCAAGCGGGCCCGAAACATGCAATGTCGAGCTTGCAGATTGCGCGGCTACCTACATGCAAGCAGCATTCCTATGCCCTGGGTAAATCGTGCCCAAGTCGAGGCGTGACGTCCAGGAATGAGGCGCATGTGACCTCGAGGGTGGATAGCCTATCGATTAGGGAGATAGCTGCTCACAGCAGCTCGGCGCGGCTAATGGCTGGGGTGCTGGGAGCCATCATGACGGCGGTGGAGCGACAACGCGCGCTCCTCGCTCCTCACTGAGACTGACTATCGTTTGTTCCCGGCTGGGCTTCGTGTGCAAGTTTATTCTTTTGCCGCAGACACACCGCCTCTACCCAGCCTTTATCGATACACGGCGCTATCTTCCAGCACAGTCGCCAGTTGCACGTCGCATGCTGCGTCACCCGCCGCTGCCTGGCTGTTCTGCCGCCGATCTCTCCGTCCCGTGACCGGCTCTCGCGCTCCCATCTCCGACCTCACCTCTGCACCCACCCACACCACAATCACTGCGCCCGGTGTCTTGTGTGACGGTGCATAGGCAGACGGGCGGCTTTCCTCCTGCTGCCCACCATGTTTTCCGAATGTAAGACGCCCAACCATGCCTTGTCAGGTAGATACATGTGACGGCGACATCGTCTGCTGCTGTCTCGGCTATTCCATGTCCTCGCGTGACTGACGTGCGTGCTCCCCTAGATGCCTCCAAGTTCCTCTCTCAGTCCCAGTCGCGCCTGTCTCTGGCTGGCCAGCCTGAATCTCCCTACAACCGCAGCCCTTCCGAGCGACCACGGCCTTCATCGCGCGCCCAAGCCTATCTCCAGCGCCGCAACATGCCGAACCCATACAACTCCCAGGCCATGTCGCGCTTTGCCTTTGCCTCGCGAACATCAAACGCACCCGCCCCCTTGTTCTACTCTGCCACCGACGACTTCCGAGAGGAGGATGACCATGTCGAGCATGACAGGGAGATGGCTGACCACTACGCCCTCCAGCGCTCGCGGCGGCAGTTTGGCGCGAGCAACCTGTCTGAGTCATCCGAAGTAGACGACGACGGCATCCAACGATCAGACCAGACAATAGAAGCTGACAAAGGCGACCTGTCGGGCTACGGTCTGGGTCGGGGCATCAAGAGCTCGTGGAGGGGTGATATGCCAGCACGAGGAAGATCGACTACAGCTACAAAGTTGGATGAGGAAGAGAGGGAGTCGAGCGTCCCATTATCAGAATCCACCGATCAGAGCGGTGGAGGCAAAGGAAGACTGGTCGACGTGGAGCTTGAATCCACCGGCCGGGACAGCATAGAAGAGGTGGAGAGAGATGAGCTACTTGGGCATAGAGAAGAGCCTCCACCATCATACCAACAACTCCGCAATCCGCCAAGACACAAACGTGGCCGCAGTCCGCTTCGAACCACCCTTCCCATACCACAGGAGACGGACGAGGACACCTACCTGGAGCACCCACGGCCCATAAGTCCGGATCGCCAAACCGTACCCGACGTCGTACCAGAAAATCCCCCCTCGCCTCCTCGACATAACTTCTTCTGGGCCGAGCTATTTATCATTATCCAGTGTGCAGTCATCGGCGTATTCTTTATCTCACTTCTTCAAGAATCGCCGCCCAGCAGGAAAAATCCCATCGGGGATACCATTTATACTGTTTTGCGTTCATCCTTCCATCTTATCGGGGTCTACTCGCTAGTCTCGATAATCGTTGGGCTATTATGGCTGTCGCTGCTCCGCTCGTTTGCTCGCCGGCTAGTCGCACTTATTCTGATTGCCGTGCCAATCATCTCATTTTCCTTCTTCTTGTACCCATTTATATCAAGTTTCAAGGGCTCATGGCACGGCGACAGCGTACAAGACAAGGCGATGCGTTGGCTTTCATTGGGCCCGCTCGGTTTAACGTGCTTCTGGATCTACACGGCGTGGAAGGGCCGACATTCCCTAGAAAAGGCTGCTGGTATGCTTGAATTTTCAGGCGAGATTCTCAGAGCCCAATTTCCTTTACTTATGGTCGGTATCGCAACACTCGCAGCAGTGATACTCTGGTCGTGGATTTGGATACTTATGTTCACGCATTTGTTCCTCGGCGGCCATTTTGTCGGTAACAAGTCACGATGGATTATTGATGGGAGCACGTGGTGGCTGGGTGTGGCTTTCTTCCTGGACTACTTCTGGACCTTGAGCGTTATTGCCGGTGTCCAGCGAGCCACGACCGCGGCGACCGTATCGCAGTGGTACTTCCATCGAAACAGCATACCAGCGCCGCCGGCGTGGACTGTAGTGCAAGCATCTATCAGCCATGCCATGTATACCATGGCCGGCACTATCTGCATGTCAACTCTAATCTCGCTTCTCGTACGACTCCCCCTCATCGTCCTTCCTCGGCGCATAGCAGGCATGCTCAGCATGTGCGCCTACTCCGTCATGCCGACACCCATCGCCGCCCTAACGAACCCGCTTACCCTGACCTTTGCATCGATCCACGGCCTTCCTCTTAGCCAAGCTGCCCGTGGGCTGTCGCAGCTAAGCTTTATATCAGCCGAGTCACCAACAACAACGCTCGGACCACGTGACTTCAAGAACAACGGCCGACCGTCGATCCAATCGTACCGACTCGCCAAGATGCTGCTACACGCCATCCGCTGGATCATCACGCTCTCGCTGGGCTTTGGCGGATGGGTGTCGACAGCCCGAATGCTGCGGATCGGAAATGGCTCGGTGCCCTACACAGGGAGTCTGTACGCATACGTGGTAGGCTTGATCAGCGCAGCCATAGGATGGGGCGCCCTCGGAGCCATGGAAGGTGTGCTGGGCGGCATTTTAGACGCAGTGTTGGTGTGCTGGGGCAGCGAGGTTGGGCGAGATGGGGATGGCGAGGCGCGGTATTGCGTGGATGCTGGACGGTTGTTTGGAAACGAGGTGCTTGGGCAGGGCAGAGCGAGGTACGACGTGTGAGTAGTAAGCAGTAAGCAGTAAGTAGTAAGAAGTAAGAAGTAAGAAGTAAGAAGTAACAAGTAGGAGGTAGGAGGTGGATAGTAGCATGCAGGGCGCAAATAGCGGCGTTTGAACAGCGGTTGGGTATACCCTACATTATCTAGATAGATTGTCGTTTGCGTATCCGTGTCAGATTGAAGGTTGGAGGTACCTGCGTCATGGCTGGACTAGCACTAGCGCAAACGTGAACCCTTGCATAGCCAGTAATTACCTAGACTACCTTGCGCGTTGGCCAAAGGCGGGACGAATGGTTGTTGTTAGTCTACGCTGCAGCCCAATCGTGAATGCGACGACAACAAACACTGCAGCGCCCACAGCCCTGATGGAGCTTCTACTATTCTCTCCCCCCGTGCCACCATGTCTGCCCGCAACCCGCCCGGCATGAAACCTGCATCCGCCGCTGAACGCCGTTCGGCCGCTGCAAACTACCCTCCGGCCTCGCGACCCCGCGTCGCATCTGCTACCGCCAGCGAGGACAAGGACCGCCGCGCCTCGGCCACAGCCACCCATGGCCGCAAGCAGTCGCATCCTGTTGGGGGGGCAGGGGCATCGTCAGGCGAGCGGCGCACAGAGAAACGAGAAGTGCGCGAAAGAGAGACGGAAATACGGCGGACTCGAAGTCCATTGAAGCACGCTAGCGAGAGCAGGGCAAATGCGCGAACACGCGCAGAGAAACCGGCACGAGAGGCAGAGCGGCCGCCTCGAAGCTCCAACTCGAACAAATCGCCGCCCGAAGAATCCTCGCCGCCATGGGAGCCCCAGGCCTCACTGATGCCACACACCACGGCGCCGCTGGCCACGCGCATCTCCATTCCTCCCTTGGCCTCAACCGCGCCCGCCTCAATACAGCCCACGCCGCTTGCGCAGTTATCGTTAGACGCACAAGAGAAGGCTGTCATTGAAGATCTGCTATTTGTCTTCATGGGCTTCGAGGGACAGTACATTCGATTCAGCGAGACGTACAACCCACACGAAGAGAAGGAGCGACTTGTTGGCCCGCAGTTTCGAATATTGCCTGGATTAGACCCGAGTCTAAGAGATTTAACCAAGTCGATGCTCAAGACCGCGACACACTATATTGCTGTCGATGCCTGCATAGAAGTGCTCAGCAGGGAGGAATACGGCGCCGTCAACCATGCTTTGTGCGCGGCCATACGGCGGCTCATGAAGGACTATCTCACCCTGATCGCCCAGCTCGAGCACCAATTATTAACCAACGACGGCTTCACATTACACGTGTTGAACCTGCACACGAAGCAAACAAGTCACATGCTGTTCCAGCTATACACCACTGGAATTGAACTACTCAAAGCAAACGATATTCTTGAAGATGAAAAGGAGGAAGAAGACTCGGCCGATGATGACAGCAACGACTTTGAAAATATCCTCGAGTCGCTGCGAGAAGGAGGCCATGCGACCAAAAAACTATGCAAGGGTGGGAGCGTCCTGGGATTGATCACACGGCGACTATCATCCATGTCTGGAGATCCAGCAGCGCGAACATTACTCACCACATTACTACGCGAGGCCAGCAGACCATACATGGCCATGCTGAACGAATGGCTCCACCATGGAGGCATCAAGGATCCACATTCAGAGTTCCTCATCAAAGAGCAGCGTAGCATTAAGCGCGAACGATTAGACCAAGACTACACAGACGAGTACTGGGAAAAGCGCTACACAATGCGGGACGCCCTTGTGCCACCACAACTCGAGGCAGTCAAGGATAAGGTGCTTCTTGCCGGGAAGTATCTCAACGTCGTTCGCGAGTGTGGAGGTGTCGACGTTAGCCAAATTGTGCAAGATGCACCAACCAGCTTCGACGATCCGCGCTTTCTAGAAAATGTCAGCTCATCCTACGCATACGCAAACTCCTCTCTCCTCAATCTACTCCTCACAACACACCAACTACCTGCCCGATTACGCTCCCTCAAACACTACTTCTTCCTCGACCGCTCCGACTTCTTCACCTACTTCCTAGAAATGGGCGAGCTCGAGCTAAAAAAGCCCGCCAAAGCCGTCAACGTCGGCAAACTGCAGTCCCTCCTCGACCTCGCCACCCGCCACGCCGGCTCTGTCGCCGTCGAAGATCCATACAAAGAGGACATCAAGGTCCAAATGAACGACACCGGCCTCACAAACTGGCTCATGAAAATCGTCAACGTCCAAGGCCTCGACCAAGACGCCGCCACCTCCCTCTCAACATACACCCCCGCCTCCACCGCCGCCATAACTGACGACACACACATCACGGGCTTCCAGGCCCTCCAGTTCGACTACGCGATGCCATTTCCCTTGTCGCTAGTTGTTAGTCGCGTTACGCTTACGCGGTACCAGCTGCTGTTTCGCTATCTGCTTTCGCTCAAGCATCTGGAGACAGACCTTGCGAAGTGCTGGGGCGAACAGGGCAAGAACGGCGTGTGGAAACATCGCAGTCATAACCCTCGCATTGAGCTTTGGAAACGCCGCGCCTGGACGCTGCGCGCCCGCATGCTCGTTTTCGTCCAGCAGCTCACATACTACTGCACCGCCGAGGTCATCGAGCCAAATTGGGCGTCCCTTATGGCGCGCTTGTCGGATAACGACGATGTCGAGCCCGAGCCTGGCGCGCCGCCCATGGTCAAGCGCACGGTTGATGAGCTTATGCAGGACCATGTGGACTTTCTCGCGACGTGTTTGAAGGAGTGCATGCTTACTAATAGTAAGTTGCTGCGGGTAGGTTTCCCCCCCTCCCCCTTCCTTTCAGCTCTGTTTTGATTGTGGAGGTGCTAACGTGTAGTAGATCAACAACAAAATCATGTCAACCTGCAGCATGTTTGCCTCCTTTACGTATTCCCTCTCCCGTTATCTCATCACATCTGACCCGGATCTTGTCGCCCGCCTTAATGCCCATCCCTCTTCCGCTTCCAATCCCAGCCTAACGTACGATCCTACGAGGGTAGATAAGATGTTCGATATGCTGGCCAAGTACGAGGAGAATTTCACGCGGCATTTGAAGATTCTGCTCGATACGCTGAATTATCTTGCAGCGACGGAGACGGTGGTTTTTTTGAGTTTGTGTGCGAGGTTGACGAGTGCTGGGGAGGGCGTCAGGGGGTTTCAGGTTGTGGGGGTTGAGGCGTAAGGGGTGATGGCCGGAAACGAGGATGGGTCTAGGTGGCGGATGGTTAGGTGGATGGTTGAAGAGTGGTGAACGTGGATGGTGGGTTGGAGGTGTGTGAAGACGATGCTGGGTTCATGCTGAAGGGCAGATGTAGTCTTGCTGAAGTAATACCTTGTGTGTTGGATGAGATGTTTTAATACAACTGTAAGACTGCCAAATGGCTATATATTGTAATCAATTGTTCTCCACACAACAACCGACACTGGCGAGACAATGGTATCTCTAACTACGAACACGGACAGCCCCTCTGTAAACAACTGATCCAACTTACAGCCTATGAATTCGGTCAGATACTCCGAAGATATCAACGTGTCAAGAGAATTGCATAGATACCCCAGGACACCGCGTGGACAATGCTACCCGGTATCCCAGACACATGGCCTACGAGTTTGGTTGAACACCCGAAGATATCGATGTTTCAAGAGAGCTACGTCGACGCTTTCGGGACATCGCGAGGAAGATGCTATCTACAGGCCTAGAGCCATCGAAGATATCGAGGTTTCAAGAGAGCTACGTCGACGCCTCCAGGATACCGCGAGGAAGATGCTACCTACAAACCTGGAACTTAGCTGCCTCTCACCAAGCAAGCGAATAGAATTCCCAAACAATGCGCCGTATCTATCGATGTATTGAGGAAATTAGAATAGAGTAAGGAACGACGTTTTAGAGAATTGGTCTGGGTATCTACATCGTATTATACGAATATCAACTTCTTAATAGAGAACTGGTAAAATATATCTAGACGTGAATTATATCCAAATGCCCCACCACTACGACTATTCAGTAAATAGAGTAAGAACTGATGTATATATACAGAAGTATCTATCATTACGACATTTTTAAACGTTTGTATGTTCCAGTGTTATCAAAACGATATATACGGGGCACTGATATTCTTCTAGGTTTCTAGGATATATTCGCTAGCTTAAAGGAACCTAGGTAATTCCGAGGTTTAAGTGTACATTCGACCCCTAGCATAATAGGCATATACTTGCATATTGCAGTAAATGCCAACGAGTATCTATCTTACTATCGGAAAATCCGAGTAGATGTTTTATATTACTTAAAGAGAAATAGGATATATATACAAATTCATAGGCGCTGTAAATAGCTCGTATACTACGACACTTAATTGTCTACTACTTGTCCTAACCGTAATATATTTGTAGATATCCCTAATGCAACAAAAGGATGGTATTAGAGATTCTTGGTATTCTATAATGTCTACGATTCCGAGGGACTGGGGGGAAGGGATCAGGAAAGGCTGGTTATAAAGTATAACTCGTAGAATTTAACGAGGTACTGGTGTAGATATAGGTATTTTCAGATGTACGATTATTTGTCGTTATACAAATAGTAGAAGAGTGAAAATGTTTGTATAAAGTTAATAGTATCAAATTCCTCGATATATACCGTGATATCCTTAGGTTACGGTAAGGGTGAATGTTCACTTCATGCACAAATCTCGGTGTTCACGACGTTTTTTTAGGTATACGATGAGAGTGAATGTTCATTTTACGCACAACTCTCGGTGTTCACGACGTTTTTTTGGATGTGCGATAAGAGCGAATGTTCGCCTCACTCGGTATTCACGATGTTTTTTTTTGGGTGTGCGATGAGAGTGAATGTTCTCTTTTATGGACAGATATCGATATTTACGACGATATTCTTGTAATATAGCGAAGGTAAATGTTTATACCTATACAAAGATTTCTCGATTTGCACCACGTATATAATAAGAGTAATACCAAAGTATGTTAGCATAATGTTTGTATGTGGCTAGGCACAGCAAGATTTCTTTCTTAAAACCTCGACGCGCACGAGGTGTCTTGTATAAATCCCTAAGAATTACGTAGATGTTTATGTTGTCGCAATGTTTATACACATCTAGGTGTAGCAAGATTTCTTTCTTAAAACCTCGATATTACAGGGGAGTCTTCTATAGATCCCTAAGGATTATGTAGATGTTTATGTCGGCGTGGTGTTTGTTTATAGCCTACTGCATAGATACTTTTTCTAGGAAAGCTCGACAAAAGCGAAGTCTCCTCTATTAATACTCAATATTTCTATAGGTATAATTACGTTAAAATGTAATATTAAATTTAGGTAGAGGTATACTTTTTCCGCAAAGGTCGAAATATTCTATGAATGAAAATAGATACATTGATATTATTGACTTTTCTCACGTAGCCCTAGGAAGGGTAGAGAATTACGCGATGCGGCGAGGTTTACAGGAAGGAAGATTGATATCTTCGGGCTTTCTTGGCTGGCCCTATAGACCTGGGCGATGCGGCGGAGTTTCTTGGAAGGAAGATCGATATCTTCGGGCTTTCTTGACTGGCCCTGTAAACCTGGGAGATGCAGTAGGATTCCTTGGAAGGAAGATCGATATATTCGACCTTTCTTGGCTGGCCCTATAAATCTACGCAGTACGGCGAGGTTTCTTGCAGGGAAGTTCGATGCCGCCGACCTTTCTCGCTCAACTTCAAGTATATTGTAGAATTGCACAATGCAGCGATATTCTATTTACAGTGGATCTATATATTCGACACCTCATGATAATCTTACAGTTAGATGTAGATGGTGGGCGTAAAACGATCTTTCTATTAAAATACGTCGATAGATTCGACGTTTCTCTAGATGAAGCTAAAATATTACTAGACCTTTTTTGGATAGGTAAGCGCCGAATTGGCATTTAGCCGCGGTCCGGACTGTTACTTGTGTCGGCATGTCAACTGACTATGGATTTGCCTCGGTTGAGATGGCGCCAAACCACAACAGGCATATTAACCGCTTTCAGCTGAAAAATAAAATTCTTATCTTAACTAAACGAAAGTTTATAGTTAGATAAACTTTTCTCTAATAATAGATTAACTTAATAGCTTATTTATGCTATACAACCTATTTAGCATTTAGTAACTAACTTCTACTAATATTAACCTAAGTTTCGAAATTAGTAATAAGTTTGCTTTACCTATATACCTAACTAGTAGTAATAATAGTAGTAGTAACTAGGTATAAACAAATAAAACGTTATCTAAACGTAATTTTAATATATTCTAGGATAATAGGATACTTTTTACTAGTAGTAGTAGTTAAAGAGGCCTACTAACTATAGTAGACGTCTAATATATCCCTATAGTTCCTATATATCCTAAATGCTTAGAGAAGAGGCTAGCGTACGTTATTCTAATAATTAGGAAAAGTAATAAGAGCTTACTAGACTATAAGACAATCCTTAGCTACGTAATTAAGTGTTATGTAGTAGCTCTACTCTACTACGCTAAATAAACCTAAAAAGGTAACCGAGTATTTAATAACGTTGAATATAGGAGTAGAACAGTATATATTGCCTAAGGGCCCTCGCCCTTACTTGCGCTTTGCATAGCTACGGCCTACTACGGCCTACAGCGTAATATTAAGGTATAAAGATATAGATTATATTTAGAACGTGTACTAAACGTATTCTAGTTCTAATATATAAAAGTCTCCTACTATAAAAGAAACTAGATAGTCTCTCTATTCTTTAATAACTAACCTATAATATAATATAAGTATTAGTACTCTAGGATTAAGTACTATAAATATCTTAAGGATAGCCTTAAAATATATTCTTATACTACTATTAATAATATATATTAGGATATACTTAAGAGATTATAGTATATCTTAAAAGATTTAGATAGTAAGATAAAAGCTATTAGGTAAGTATAATAATATATTCTAATTGTAATTCTAATATACTTATATTAATAATAGTAGTATATATATTAGAATTAATTAATAATTTAAGTTAGGGGTTTACCTCTACTACAAAGAGACCTAT
>JALNQF010000946.1:0-10447 GCA_028456385.1 Ophiosphaerella korrae | reverse complement strand
ACTACTAGTTCTAAAGTAATTTTATAGTAATAAGACTTTAGTTATTAAGACTAATATATCTAATCTAGCTTATAGAGCGATAGCGCTACAAAAGTATAAAAGGAAATAGTATCTAATTATATACTATTTAGAGAAGTTTATAGAGTAAAAAGAAAGATATAATATATATAATAAAGAGCTACTTATAATAGTTAATATACTTAAATATTAGAGAGTATACGCTAAAAGTATAGTAAAAGTAATTATTAAGATAAATTATAAGAACCTAATATACTTTATAATAAGTAAGAAGTTAAAAGATAAGTAGATATAATAGTTAGAACTACTAGGATAGTATAAATTCAAGATCTAGTACGTACTAGGTAAGGAAAATAGCTAAGTAGACACGCTTAGCTAAAGATACAATATTATAGAAAAGAGATAAGTAGTAGAAGAAGCTATACTCTAGGATAATAGACAAGGATACCTAGTACTAAATATACAACTAGTAGAGGAGCAAGAAATTAATAACCTAGTTAAGATTATAAACAAAGTTCTAGAAGAATTATAAGAAGTAATTATATAATAATACTATAACAACCTAATATATAAGTACCTAGGGATTACACGAACTATAGAACTAATCTAGAGAAACTATAGATTTAGTAAGATAAAGGAGAAAGTAACGTAGTTTATTAAAGAATACGTAGATTACTAGAAAAATAAGCACGAGATATATACACTTTATAGAAAAATATAGGTAATTAAGATACTAGAAGAACTATAGATAGACGTTATAATAGACTTTATTATAGGACTACTAACGTTAAAAGACCTAGTAATAGGAATAGGATATAATATAATAATAGTAATTATAGACTAATTTATAAAATACGCTAAGATAGAGAAATTCTAAAGTAACTATATAGTAGACTAGCTAGAATATATACTACTAGACGTACTAATACAAAGATATAAGATACTAAAGAGTATTATTAGTAATAGAGATAAGCTTTTTACGTCTAATTACTAGATAATACTACTTATAGTAATAGAAATAAAAAGAAAGCTATTAATAGCCTATTACTTATAGATAGATAGATAGATAGAATAGACTAATAGGATATTAAAGATATACCTAAGGATTTATAGTAATTAGAAGTAAAATAATTAAGTATTACTATTACTTATTGTAACAGGCTACCTACGTCGACTACTAGTAGCTATTAGAGTATTAGTAGATTAGGAGTTAATAGTAAAGCTTATATAAGTAATTAGCAATAACTAATATTAATAGAAGATGTTTTGCAATTATCTTTTATTAGCGTTCTATAGTTAAAGGATTAAATTACTAATACTATCCTAATAATATATATCTCTACTAACTATATAGTAATAATATCTTAGCTACTTTATTACTTTGTATTTACTAAGATTATAAATTTATAAATTTGTTATATAATAGCTTTGCAACTTTATATTTACTAAGATCGCAAATTTACGAATTTGTTACGTATCTAGGTTATAGTTAGCTTCCTAGTTAAACTTATTATTCTATAAGTTATTACCCTACTCTTCCTATACTTTATTAGTAGCTATGCGTAGACTAATTAGTTCTATCTTAGTTTCCCTTATTACTACTATAACACTATTCTCTTTTCTATATAGTCTCTTATTTCTCTATACTAGTATTAAAGTTATTAGTCCTATATCTTTATTAATCCTTAGTTCCTTATTACTCTCTATACTATCTTAGTCCTAGTACAACAAACTTCTCCTTGTAGCTTGTATTATTTATAATAAGGTTAAGATATTCTCTTGTTATTATTATACTAAATTAGGTCTTTTTTACTTTATATCTTTAAATAATAGTAAACACTATAACAAGTATATCCTCGCTAATATTTAGTATAAATATATTTCTTCTAAGGTTTCGCTTATAGAGTGTAAGTATTTAATTTCTATATAGTCTCCTTTTACTAAGTTGTATAAGGCGAGCTATTAATAGGGCTTAAGCGTAATTATTATTATAGCTTACTATAGCTAAAGCTAAGTGTAAGTTAACTCTTTATAAGCTAGTAAAGCTTTATTCTTATATTAAGCGTCTTTGTAAAATAAAGGCTTATAATAACGCTAAGTCGTCTAAATAGTCTTATACCTTAGAGGCTGAATTAGATTTAGATAATATAGTAGAGGCTGCTCTAGCTCCTATTGTATTAGGCGCTCTTATCGCCTCTCTATCTAGTAGTAGTATTGTTAGTTTTCTTAACTTGCTATAAGGCGTTCTAGAAGGTTTTAACTTTAGAACTCTTCTAGTTTCTTAGAGTAATTAAGGTTATCTTCTAGTTCTTATATTTCTTCCTATAGTTATCCTTTTTTGTTTATTCTTATCTATTTTACTAAGTAGTAGTTTCTACTATTATAGAACTAATATACTAGGATTTCTTTAACTTCTTATTCTTTTTATTCTCTATACGTATCTACTTTATACACTAGTAGTTCTATATCTTGTAGTGCCTTTTCTAGTAGTACTACGTAGAATATTAGATATATCCTTATTTTACTTAGTAGTCTTAATTTAAATATAACTAGTGTAACTTCTTTCTCTACTTTGTATAGTCTTATCTTAATATAGTCTAGTTTTAAGCTTAATTATTTACTTTTAATATTTCTTTATAGTAACTATACTTTTTCTCTCTCTTTAAATTAGGGTCCCTTTATATATTTCTTATTATAATATTTTTTTATACAATCTTATAGAAATACTACGTCTTGTCTTAATTAATTGTGTATATCTTTAAGTTTATTAGTAAGGTTTTCTCTTTTTAGAGACTAAGATATTTTAATTCTTAGTGTTTAGTATATATTAGGGTTAAATCTATAGTTTATAAGGAAGAGTAATACTTCTATTACTACGTTCTTTACGCTATTATATACTAACTATACTATAGGTAGTAACTATACCTAATTGTTTTAGTTATAATTAAGGTAGTATCTTAGGTATTATTCTACTGTCTAGTTTATACGTTCTAATTATCTATCTATCTATAAGTAGTATACTATTAATATTATATATTTAATTCCTAATTATACTATTATTATTCCCTATAGTTTTAATATAAATCTTACGTCTCTATCTATAATAATCTTATCTAGTAGTCTATATTAGCTAATTATAGTTCCTAGGACCTAGTATATAGTAACTTCTATCCTACTTTTCTCTTTGTATAGTCTAAAGTATAAGTACTTTGTAAGTTTATTTACTATTATTAGGATTTTGTTGTATTTAACTCCTAATATTAGGTCCTTTAACTTAGGTAGTTTTGTAATAAAATCTATTATAATAACTCTCTAAAGTCTTTCTAGTACTTTAATTAGTTATAATATTCTATATAGTATATATCTACTATACTTGTTTCTATAGTATTCTATATAGTCTTGTAGTACTTCTATTACTAGTTACTTTACTCTTAGGATATAATAATCTCTTAGTAGTCTATCTAGTGTTTTATTAATTTCTTAATATCTATATACTAGTAGTTTATAGAATTATTGTATAAATTCTCTTTATATTTTTCCTAGAATATACGTTTTTCTATAGGCTTATATAAGGCCTTCTTAAATCTTAAGTTTCTCTATTTCTTTAGGGGCTTTTCTTATTTCTTTCTAAATCTATTTGTCTAGCTTACTACTCTTTCTCTTAAGTATTATAGCTATTTTTAGTATATTTAGGACTAAATATCCTTCTTTGTTCTTAATTAGAACTATACTAGTAGCGTTTACTTCTTCTTATAAGTCTAGTTTTCTACTAAGAGTATCTATAAATTAGTTTTCTTTCTCTTTTATATATATAACTTTAAAGTTAAATATTAATAAGAACTCCTACTATCTTATATAGCGTTATAATAAGTCTTTATTTATTATAAATCTTATATAATTCTTATAGTCTATATAGACTTTTATTTAGTATTTTACTTCTTATAAGTATACTCTCTATTATTTAAATACTTTATAGATTACTAGTATCTCTTTATTATAAATTAGGTAGTTAAGCTCTACTAGCTTTATTTTCTTAGAGAAGTATTTAACTAAATGTTCTTGTTTTATAGTTTAGTCTTCTTGTATTAGTACTATTCTATAGACTAAGTTAGATGTATCTATTTTTACTATTACTAGTAGTTCTAGGTTATATATTCTAATAACTAGGTTTTCTATAAAACGTTATTTAATCTAATTAAATACTTTATTATATTCCTAAGTCTATTTAAATAGTATATCCTTCTATTGCAAGTTAGAGCTTCGCTCTATACGATTTAGGTAAGCCTATAGTAGTAAGTAAGCTGTATAAGCTATTCGAGCTACTCTACTATATATAAGTAGCCTAGCTTAGATAGCTCTTTAATTAATAATTATCTCCTACTTATTCCTAAGCTTGTATCTCGTAATAGTTATAAGCCTAGCGCTAAAAATTACTTAATAGTTCTATCCTATATACTACAGTAAGAGATTACGAGCTTAGTATACTCTTATCTTATCTTATCTTATCTTATCTATTACTTAAACGCTTACAATATCTTATAGTAAGATTACTCTACTTAATAAAGGTACTACCTTACTTAACGAGCGCTTATAATAGCTAGTATAGTTTATACAACTCTATTACAACGCTCTTAAGCTAGGTATCTAGTAGCTAGTTAATCTAGAAGCTAATAACGTCTCTAATATCTACGCTAACAAACTAGTTTAACTTAAACTAAAGAGCCTAGTAATAGTAGAAGAGGTAGCTACCTATAAGCTTATAATAGAGAAATACTAGGCTATAAAAGATACCTAGGTATCGCGAATAGTACGCCTTAGAGCTCTAAGCGCCTAGGTAAACGCTATAGTTAATTTAAGTTATCTAGTAATAGCTAAGATAACTCTACTTACGAATAATAAAGCTATATTACAAGAGCTTGTCTAAACGCTAAAGAGCCTACTAGCTTTATTTAATACTAGCGCTAGTAATCTTATTTAAGCTTAATACTAAGCCTATCTATAGAAGGCTTACTAAGGACAATAATTACTAGAGCTCTAGTATAATAAGTAGCTACGCCTATATTAGCGTATAATCGCGTATAATATTATAGAGGTAATAGGTAAGCTTATAGTGTAAGATTTCCTAGAGGTGTTAACGCTAAAGCTAGCTCTAGACTAAGCTTAGATAATAAGCTAATTAGTAATCTAGAGCTTAGTCTTTAGCTTAAAGGCACTTACGCTAAAGCAAATTAGTAGTATCTACTTAGCTCTATTATAGGAGTATAAGCTCTAAACTACTAATTAAGGAGCTAGCGTATTTGTAATATTTAGAGGATCTAAGCTAAGCTTAAGCTTAAGTACTAACTTAAAATACAACTACCTATATAGCTAAGCTTACTACTAGAAGCTATAAGATTATAGATAGGTATAAGTAGTGCTTACTAGTAATCTATTTAAAATAGACAATAATAGAAAGGTAAAAATATAGGCTTGTTTAGATAAGCTACGCTTTGTAGTAGTTAAAACCTTAGTAACTTAAAAGTAAGCTAGTCTCTTGTAGGAACTAGTTAAAGCTAGCTTAGAGTTAGTTAAATTAAAGGCTCTAGTCTACCTAGGCTAGCTAAACGCAGTACTTCTTAACCTAGGCATACTTATTAACTTAGGTAAACTTATTAAGCTAGCACCTAGAGCTTACTTAACGCTAGATTTCGACACTTACCTACTCTCTAAGAGTACTATACTCGATAATAGAGCTACTCTCTACCTAGTTAACTTAATAAGTTTTATAGAACTAGGCTCCTTTATAAGAGTAAAAGGCGTAAGCTACGTAGAGGTAAGTATATAAGCGTTTCTAATACTTAGTAAAAGTACTTAAGTTCTTAAGAACGCTCTAAATAGAGCTTATAGTAAGTATATAGAGAATCTTATACTTTATAAAGTAGTAGTAGTTAAAGGATTTTATATTAATATAGTATCTAAAGCTCGATTATAGTAAGCTAGAGCCTAGTATTAAGGTTTTAACGCAACTCTAAGAGTAAGAACGCTAGTAGAGAGTATTATACTAGCGACACTAATACGTAAATATAATCTTACTTTTATTAAATATAAGCTTATTACGTTTTATCTAACTATTATAAGCGTAACTTAAGGTAATTAAGTTAATTAATAGCTTAACTTATAGCACACAACGCCTAGAAGTAACTTAGAAGAGCTTTAGCACGCTAGAGCTAGTTATCTTAGACTAGAAGCACTGCAAGCGCTAGTAACGAGCGTAAGAAACGTGCGTATTAATAGGATAGCGCGCATTAAGTGCGAGTATTACTTAATAGCTTATACTAAGTAAGTTATCTTAAGGTAGCCTAGAGAGAGAGCCTTACGCCTATACTAGCGAGTAGCGTAGGACCTATTTAATATACCTACTAGCCGCTTTAGAGAAGTTTAGACTATACTACTTAAGTGCAAGTATAGTAGTAAGCTCTATACCTACCTATTATAAAGTAAAACGCTTTAAGAAATAATAAGAGTATTTAAAAGCTTTATAAAGCTACTACTAACGCGCTATAAGCTTTATATATGCGTACTCTAGTAAGATAATAAAGTAGTAATACTCCTATAGAGAAGTAAGACGCGCTTCTAGATTTAGGCTAAATAAGAAAAAATTATAGTTAAGAGTACTCTAGTATATACGCACGAGCTAAATAGAGGAGCTAAGAGAGCTAGTTAAGAAATAATAATAAAAGTAATTAAGATAAGGATAAGTGTTAACCTACTAGAAAGGCTCTAGCTAGAGATAGTAGAGGTAGCTACATAGCTATATAATATAAGCCTAAGCTATACTTATAATATATAAGCTCCTAATATAGTACTTAATAGCTAGTTTAGATAGTACTTTAGATACTATTAGCCTAAGTAAGTAAGAGCTACTATAGCAGACCTTTAGCTAGATTAGAGTAGAGTATACGCTTATAGCTACTACGTATATCTACTTAATAAGGAGTAAGTAGCTAGGCGTAATAAGAGAGGCTTTAAAATAAGCCCTTAGGGCTATATTAGATATTTAGTAAGATATAGAGTATCTAATATATATAGGATATAAGTCCTAGAATTAGATTAAGTAATTATAACGCGTAATATAATATTTAATAAGTAGCTCTTCTATAACAAGAGGAGTAAAGCTTATTAAGAGCTTCTAAAGCTAGAGATTTAAAAACTTATTAACGTGTTATATAAAGATATAACGCGCAACGTAGAAGAGACCTAAGATAATATATATAACTAGCTCCGCGAAGTAGCTTAAATCCTAGAAAGCTACTAGTAAGGCGAGCACCTAGAGTAGAATCTAGAGGGTAGAGCTCTACGTAATACTAAAAGCTAGGCTAGCTAGCTAGCTATCTTAGTAGAATAAGGAGTAGACTCTATATAAGTAGTAAGCTTAGCTAGTAAACTATATAGAATCTATATAGAGTAACCTAAGCTTAGTAGCCTTTAAACTCTAGAGTAAATACTTAAACCTAGAGGAGTTTAGTATATAGGTACTAATATTAATTATAGAAATTAATATAGTAAAGTATCTAAAAGCTCCTAGGAATTGCAATTAACTAGAGAAGCGAGCGCCTTAGAGTAGCTAATAGATAAGAGTTTAAATCAAACTACTACTTATTAAACTACCTCTCCTTAAGTAGCTATAGCTTCTATAGCTCTAAATAAAGTAGATACTATCTTTTATTAAGTAGCTGTATCTTATATAGCTCTAAATAATATAGTTAGAGCTTATTAGTAGTATACACGCTAGTAATAGCTAGCGCTAACGTAATTAAGCTAAAGACTCTAAAATAATAAGCTAGATAATAGCGCTAGAAGCTTAAGCGCTTACTTATTATTATATAAACCTAAGTAGAGCAAATAGAGTAGTATACTAGACAAGCTACTCCTATAAGTACTAATAGACTATAACCTAAATATAGAGCTCGCTGTAGTAAACGCTATAATTATAGTAGCTACTTAGCTTAAGCTATAACTATAAGCTTATCTATATTAAGATAAGCTCCTACTACTACTACAAAATTAGAAGCACCTATATACGTACCTATATAGGTAGCTCTTTAAATAAGTAGCTTAGAAAGAGATTAATACGCTACTAGTAGCTAGCACCTAGGAGGAGATAAAGCGCTCGCAATTAAGTAATTAGCTACTACCTCTAAAGTAGGTTTTTATATATAAACTTAACTAAGATAGCTACTTTCTTAAGTATAAAGCTTAGATTATAGTGCGTAGAGACCTCTAAATAATTAATTTAATATAATTAACTTACGCTACTACGTTAGTAGTGCGCTCGTTTTAAACCGTAATAGCGATTGTAGCTAAGTTTAACCTAGAAGTAGCTTAGTATAACGTTATTAGAGCTTTCCTCTACGTATATAGAGATTATTAACTAGTAGTTATCTACAAGCTCTTAGATAGGTTTAAAGTAGCTAGTAAGTACGTTAAGCTTAATTAAGCGCTGTATAGCCTTAAAGACTTACTACTCCTTTAGTATAAGGAGCTCTTAAGAATACTTAAACAAGCTAGTCTTATAGTCTTAAAAGAAGAGCTGTACTTGTTCTATAATAAGGAGCGTAAAATACTCTTTCTCTTTTACGTTAACAATATATTAGTAATATATTACAAAATCTACTAATTAGAAGCTTACTAAATTATTAAGAGAATTAAACGAGCCTATAATATAGAAGACAAAGGCCTAGTAAGCTAGTTCTTAGGCGTACAAGTAATATAGAGTTAGCTAGATAGGACTATTACGCTCGTCTACAATAAGTATATTAATAAGATAGCAAAAAAGTTTAATCTTATAAGCTCTACAAGCTTTCTAGTAACTCTATTACTAGTAGAAGAGCTATAGCTAAGTAAAGGAGAGGCCTTAAAGTGTAAAATTAAAGACTACTAGGAGTAAGTAGGATCTATCTTGTATATAGCAATAATAGTACAACTAGACGTCGTATTTGTAGCTACTAAGCTCTCTTAATATCTTACAAATCTAAGCTAAAAGTATCTTAAAGTAGTAAACTAAGTTATTATTTACCTATATAGAACTTAGCACCTATTAGTCTAGTATAGTAAGTAGCAAGATAGCTAGTAGCGAGATAGTAAGTAGTAAGATAGTAAGTAGCAAGACACTAAGCTACTTATATATAGAGACGCGTTGTTTGCTAACAATCTAGTAACGCGCTACTTATTTTATAGCTATATTGTAATACTCTTTAGTAGAGTAGTAATATAGAAGGTAGTACGATAAGCTATAGTAACTACCTCTACTACTAAAGCTAAGCTACTTACGCTTAAGTATAAGCTACTTAGATAATCTTCTATAATAATTAGTAAATAATTAGACTTATTATAAGCAAAAATAAGAGAGTAATAACGCGCTTACGTTATATAGATATATAGAATATATAGCTAAGATAAGAGTACGCTAGAGGCTTATTTTAAGTTTCTTATATACTAACGAGCGAGATACTAGTAGATAGCCTAACTAAGCACTTCCTAGAGTAGTAGTTTAAGAGATTTAAAGCTTACCTTAACCTTAAAGATATATAAGCTAAGCTTAAGTTACAAGAATTATAAAAGTAGAGTATAGAGCTATAAAGAAGTCTTTAAATTAAAGCGCTAAAGCGTAGAGCTAAAGCTTAGAGCTAAGCTTAAAATAGAGTATCTATTTAAAATATAAAATTAATAAACTTATTAAAAAGTACTCTTACGCGTAAATAACGTATAAAAGCCTCTTTAGCTTAAGCGTCTTTAGCTAGTAAAGTAGTAATAGCTTCTATTATAAAGGTAGCGTTAGTAAGCGTAGTAGTAGCGAGATTATAAGTAGAGGTAGAAGTAGTAGTAGTAGTAAGTATAGGTATAGGCGTAGGCTAAGGTAGAGGTAGAAGTAAGAGTAGTAAAAGAGTCTAAGGACCTAGAGTCTCTTCTATAACCTTACTAAGTAGTATATAGAAAGTCTTTTAGAGAGCTTTAAGCTCTCTCTCTAGAGCCTTATAGGCCTAGGTAGTAACAAAAGTAATAGTAGCGTAGTAAGTAATCTTAGAGCTATAATATAAGTTAGTTAACTAATATTAGATAAAGAGCTAGAGTAGCTCTTAAAGTAGCAAATTAAAGAGCTAGAGTAAAAATTTTAAATTAACTTATATAAGAACGCAGCTATAGCTACTAGTAGTATAGCGTATACAACGCTAAACTCCCTCCCTAAGAAAGTTATAGTAGCTCCTATTAGAGTAGCTTACTAACGCGCTATAAGTGTAGTAGAAGTAGGGCTCCTTATAGAGAGTACTTATAACTCTCTTAGGAGAGAAAGTATAAGAGGGTAAGAGTAAGAGCGTTTATAGTACTAGAGTCTTTTTAGTATACTTCTTCTTCTTCTTAGTAGTAGTAGTAGTAGTAGTAGTAGTAGTAG
>JALNQF010000945.1:0-10449 GCA_028456385.1 Ophiosphaerella korrae | reverse complement strand
ATCTTCTATCTTCTTAAAAGCTAGCCTCTTAAACTAAAATAATACTAGCTTATAACCTCTTTATTACTTAAACTAAGTATACTTGTAAGATAAAGATACGCTATAAATAGTAGACTATAGATTTAGTAAAGAACTAAGGGAACGCTCTAGAGCTACTATACTATAAAAAATCTATAAAATACGTACTAGAACTAAGTCCCTAGAAAAATAGACTTAAGAACTTACTATACTAACTACTCTAATAAAAAAAGTACTAAGTAACTTCTAATAATATCTTAAGACTCCTTTATAAAAAGATAAAAGAAAATAAGTAATAGACTCTAAATCTTTTATTTAGCTAAGACTACCTAGTAAACTTAATTTCTAACCTAATATAATTCCCTAACAAGTACTAGGCGCCTTCCTAGCTAATAGCTCTATAATAGACTTAGCTGCTCCTAACTAACTTATTATAGAAGAATTTAACCTAGATATAGACCTTACCCCTTTTAACTAAGGTAGCCCCTTAAGGTATAGACTAGTTACTAAGGTCTCTTTTAACAACTAAACTATATTAAATAACTTAATTGATAACGCTTAACTAAACGTTAGCTAAGTATTATTACTCTAGCCTACACCTAAGCTTAAGATCTTAGAAGAGCTAAGAGATAACCTACTATTAGATACTATAATTAATAAAGACCTACTACTAGGAATAGTCTTTGTATTTTAAGATAAACTTAAGAAATTACTTACTAAGTTTACTAAGCTCTAACCTTTGTTTTGTACCTTACTACTAACTTTATACTAAGGAATTAAAGATAATAAACCTAGTAATTACTTATCTCTTAGAGAATTTGCCCTAGCTAAAATAGTATTATACTTAGTAGTCGCGAATACCTAAATATAAGATATAATTAACGCAGCAAATAAATAAAACTAGAGGCTTATAGCTAAGGTAAGTAAATTAGATAAATAACTCTTTTAATAAGACAACTAATTAGCCTAACTCTAAGAATACCTAGTATAATTACTACTAGACTATAACTATATTATAGAGTAATATAATACCTTAGGCTAAAGAGCTACCTAGTATAAAGCCTTATAAGAAGAAGCTATAGTAAAATATAACTACTTACGCAAAGTAGTAATTTACTAAGAAGACCTAATAGCTAAATAAACTAAGCTAAAAACTTTTAACTTTAATATACTAGTATAAAAAGATATAAAACTACTTTATACTAAGATCTTACTATAAAGCTAGTAACCTAGCTTCTTTAAAAGAGAGTTTAAACCCTAAGTACTAGTAGTAGGCTACTATATCTTTAATAGAGAAGAGTTTACTCTAACTCTCTTCTTAACTAGTATCTAAGAGCTAGCCTTTAATTTTTACTAGTATAAAGAACAAAAAGACTACTCTATAAAACTTCTATAATTTTTAGGTATAAGACGCTATATAGATATTATATCCTTTATCTAGTCTATATATAATTACTTTATTACTAATAGAAAAAAATATATTAGCTTATAAACCTAAGCTAACGTTATTATACGCTACTATATAGGATTAGCTTGCCTATACCTTACTATCTTAAATAGTATTACCTACCTATACTAAAAAGAATTTATATATTTCTTTACACTTTTTTACTAATTTAGTAATATAGATATAGTAAGATTAAGAGAAGTATATTATAAAACCTTAGAAATAGCTAAATTTAGACTAGATTAACTAATCTACAAAACTACCTAGTTAGTATAGGCTAAATTCTTCTCTAAATTTAATAATATTAGCCTTAAACTATAATAGAACTTATAGCTATACAATATCTACCTTTAAAAAAAGCTATAACCCTAGCTTAGAGAAGCTACTAGTACTACCCCTAGTATCTATAATAGCCCCGCTAATTTTTAAAAGATAATCTTAATATTAGAAAATAAAGTAAATAATTACAACCTAGATATAGGCCTTAGGTAAACCTAGCTTTGTACTCTAGTACTTATAAGAGCTAAACTAAGAGCGTAGATATAAAACTTTAAAGAAGAACTAGCTATAACTTTACGAGAACTAAAATACTATTAACTATAACTAGAAAGCGTATTTAGAGGAATACACCTAACTAGTAAAAAGACTACTATAATTAAAACTAAAAACTCTAAAACAATTTTATACTAAGGCTATAGAAAGATAAGTATTAAGAAGCTAGACTATACTACTTATAAACAAACAAAAGCTACTAGATCTAAGATACCTACTAACGCTATAAACTACTATATAGCTACCTATATAGTAATAGACTCTAAAATAGATATAGAAATAGAGGACTAATTCTTTAAATATAACCCCTAACTAGATATAAAGCTAGAACTAGAGCCTAACTTAGACTAGGATTTAGAAAACAACGTTCCCTAGGCCTAAAGCCTTAACCTAGAGATTATATAAACTAGAAGAGCGCAATTAACTACTAAAGTATAACTCCTAGTATAGCTATATCCTATACACTTACTTACAGAACATAGATAGTCTAGTATAAGAAACTACTAACTAATCTAATAGAAGCTAAGCTAAACTAATTCTTATTTACTAGCTTCTTAGGTAAAGACCCTATAGTACTCTATATAGCTAGAACTCTAGCTAATAATAGAGCTAACGTAAACTTTATTTAATAAAAATTTGCCTAGAAGACTATAAAATTATAAACTATCTAGCTACTTTAACTTATTATCTATAAAGGATATAATAGTTCCCTATCTAAGTCTATTACGTATTAGGTTAAGTTCTACCTATAAGTAGGCGCGTATATTAAATAGACCTCTACCTATATTATTAAAAACGTAAGCTAATTTAACTTTATTCTAGGATTTTTATAGTATAAAGCCTATACTATTAAACCTAACTACTACTATAAAACGTTATTATTCCTTAATACTTACTACTAATAGTACTACTAGATAACTAACAAAATCCCCTTAGTAGTATACTATAGTGCGCCTAGATATTACTCTACTATAGCTTTAAAGAAGCTAGCGCTTAAACTATTATCTACTCTTATAGGGCCCCTAAGTAAGTACTCTAATAAGTATAAATAGAACTTGTTAATAGATATTTAAACTATTAGTTATTGTATAATTAAGGCCTTTACTAGAAGAAGTAGATATACGCTTATAGTACTTACTTTAGATAGAATACTACTACTAGTATACTACTATAAAGTAGCTAGAGAAGTAGATTATATATAATTTTATAAACTACTACCTATAGTAGAGCTTAAGGATATTCTATCTATAGAACTACTCTAACTATATTAAGACTTAATACCCTATTTTAATAAGAAAGCTACTAAGGAACTTCTCCCTTATAGGCTACACGACCTAGAAATTACCCTTAAACCTAGCGCAAAAATCCTAGACGCTAAACCTTACTTCTTTACTAGAAAATAAGATAAAGTAATCTAGAAATATATCTAAGAAATAGAAGGTAAGGGCTTTATTAGTAAATACAGCTCCTTAGCTAAGAATAACCTACTAATTGTAGCTAAACTAGATAGTAGCTTATAAGTCTACGTAAACTACTACGAGCTAAATAAATCTACTATTAAAGACTAGTACCTTATTCTATTCTTTAGGGAAATACTAGCCTACCTAAATAAAGTAAAGATATTCTCTAAATTTAACGTAATATACGCCTTTTACTACTTACGTATTACTCTAAATTTAGAATAGCTAACTACCTTTATTACCTACTTTAGTATATATACCTACAAGGTAGTACCCTTTAGCCTTACTAACGCACTAGCTACTTTCTAGCGCGCTATTAACTTAGCCTTACTAGAATATTTAGACGACTTCTACACTATATATATAGACAACGTCTTAATATACTCTAATAATAAAATAAACTATATCTAGTACGTTTACAAAGTACTTACGTAACTAAAAGAGTAAGGCTTCTATATAGACTCTAAAAAATCTAGCTTCTACGCTACCTTAGTTAAGTTTTTAAGTATAATTATCTCTAATAAAGAAATTACAATAGATCCTTCTAAAGTTAAAGCTATCTAGAAGTAAGAAATACTAAAGACTACTAAAGAAGTCCTAGCCTTTTTAGGCTATACTAGATTTTTCTAGTACTTTATTAAAGATTACTTAAGCTTTACCTTGCTACTTACTAAGTTAATTAAGTCTAAGGTTATTACTAAACCTACTAAAGGAAATAGGCTACCCCTTTAAAAGACCTAGTACAAGCCCTTTATAATTACCTAAGAATATATAGACGCTTTTAATAAACTAAAAGCTACTTTCTAGCTAGGTATAGTCTTACTTTACTTTAACCCCTTAAAACTAATCTACATCTAAACTAACGCCTCTAAGTAAGCTTTAGGTAGAGTAATAAGCTAACTAAACTAAGATAGAATCTAATAGCTAGTTAGCTTCTTCTTAAAAAAATACACCCTAGTAGAATATAATTACAATATCTACGACCTAGAACTTATAGCTATAATCTAAGTATTTAAAGAATAGGAACTAGAGCTTATAGGTAGTCTATATATAATCTACGTTATAATAGACTACTATAATTTAGAAACCTTTATAATAACTAAAAAGCTTAATCGCTACTAGGCCTACTAGTTATTATTCTTATCTTAATTTAATTTTTATATTAAATACGCACCTAGTAATATAAACAAGGTTATAGATACCCTAAGCTACTAACTATAAGATTACCCTATAGACAATTCTAATCTACAAGTATTAGGAGCTAACTAAATTATCCTAAGCCTTTAAGTCTTAGCCCTAGGCGTAAAACCTGCGCTAGATATAGTAATTTGCGCTCTAAGCCTTATAGACCTATAAAAGCTAAATAGATTTACGCTAAAATAAGCTACTATAGTATACGCCTACCTTTACTATATTATAGGAATAAAACCTATATTAGTAAACCTACTAGAGGATTTTCTACTACTCTATAATAGAGAACTAGACCTAGAACTCCTACTATATATTATTAACCTACGCCTAATAGAAGAATTACTAGATATAACGTACTTAGAAGACTACGTAGCCTAAGCTATATTTACTACTATAAATAGTAGATAACAAAAACTATTAAAAGCCTTCTATAAAGTAGGATACTACTTCTTATATACTAATATTAGCTCTACTAGATTAAGAAAAGAAAGGTACCTCTAGGTTAATAAAACGCGTCTATACATCTTCCTAAACGCCTATCTATACTACTAAATCTTTAATTTATACTACGACTATTAGTTAGTAAGCTATAAAAGACCCTATAGTACGCTATATCTAATATATAAGCGCTATTATTAGCCTAAGATACTTTAAGCTATTAAGTAATTTTATAATATATACTTAATCTACTACTATATAAAGAACTTATAAGATAGTAAACTTAGTTACCTCTAACTTATACTAATTCCTTACGCACCCTAGACTAATATCTTAGTAAACTATATCTAAGCCTTACTAACTAGCAAAAATAGTAGCTAGATTTATAAATATATCCTAGTAATTTACTACTACTTTATAAAAAGACGCTATTTCTTCCTCTATAAGTCCTTAAAACTAGAAGAAGCTACCTAATATTTTATATCTATTTTTAAGCTTTATAGAGTCCTAATAAATATTATATCTAATAAAAAGATAACCTTTATTAGCTAATTTTAGCGCTATATATACGAACGCCTCTATATTACGTAAAAGCTCTTAACTATATACTACCTAAAAACTAATAGCTAAACTAAGCGAGTAAATTAAGCCCTAGAGATCTTTCTAAAGTAATACGTTAACTACGCGTAAGATAACTAAGTAGCCTAGCTATACGTAGCTAAGTTCTAGGTAAATAACACTATTAATATATCTATTAGGATAACTTTATTTCTTGTAGATCTAAGGTATTACCTCTATAGTAGTATATACTCTAGCAAAAATAATAAAGATTAACTAAACCTAGCCTAACGTAACTAATATATATAAGCTAACAAGCTACTTAATACTTATAGTAACCTAGTAGCCTACTTTAAGGAAAAAATACTCTAGGTATAATAAGAGTAAGTAGCCTAAGCTAATACCTCTTACTAAAGTAGACTAGTATATAAAGTTAGTAACTAAGCCTATATTAGTATAGCTAATTAGAGAACTACTTAGCTAACCCTAAAATTAGACTACTAATAGGTAGGCCTATACTCTATTAAGAAAGTTATCTATAATAGTAGAGTATATAAGCTAGTACTACCTTAAGAGATACTAAGTAAAGGCGTATTCCTAGTTTTCTTCCTAAAACTCTTGCGCCCTAGAAATTAGAAGCCTCTACTAGATTAAGACCTACTATAGCTAATCTCTATTATTATTACTAATAAAGAAACTAGTAGCGTATATAAAGAATACCTAGTAGAAGCTATCTTAGACGTACGCTTTAAAGAGCGTAGAAAATATATAAGATAGTACTACTTAGTCTACTAGGCTAGCTATAATAAACCTATATAGGAGCTAGTAGAAGAATTTATAAAATATAAAGCTGCCTTTAACTTTTACTAGAACTACTTAGAGAAAGCTAAACTACTAACTCTATATATACTAAAAAAATAGAGCCTTAACAAAGACGTAACCTATTAGGGTATCCTAACCTACTAATAGGTATAAAAAAGCCTCCTCTAAGGCGTAATTACTACCTTTAGCTCTTACTAGAACTACCTAGACAAGCCTAAAACTATTAATAGGCGCAAAAAAGCCTCTTTATAAGGCGTAATTACTACTTTTAACTTTTACTAGAACTACCTAGAAAAGCCTAAAATACTAACTATATACCTAAAATAGAGCCTAACAAAGATATAACCTAGTAAGGTACCCTAGCTATTAGTAGGCGTAAAAAGGCTCTCTAAGGCGTAATTAGAAAACTTTACTACTAGCTAAAGATAAATTATAGCGTAAAAAATAGTAAGAATAGTTTACTTTAGCTAGTAAGTGTAAGACTCTTTTTAGGTTAGGGCCTACTCCTACTACTATAGCTATAACTACTACGCTCCCTTATAACTAGTTACGCGTAGGTCTAGTTTGCTGTTGTAGAATTTACAACTAGCTACTAAATTCCTAGCTAAGGCTACTCTACGCTGCCTACCCCCTAATACTTGTAAATATTAGGCTTACTAAGTCCCCTATATTAACAAACCTACCTATTACAAAGCCTATATCTATAGTAAGCACCTATATAGAGATCTAGTACTATTAAGTTACTTAGTAGTATTAACTTTGCCTTCCCTTATACTATATATAAACACTTTTAGGTTTAATTTTATTAGCGCAAGGTAGAAGTAGTAGAAAAAAGTTTGTAGTCGACATATTTTATATATAGAAGTTGCGTACGTCTTAATTTTATACTAAAATTAGTAAAAACCTTAGCTCTATACTCTATAAATAATAATTTTAACTCTAAAAATAGTTAACCTCTTTAACCCTAGCTACTACTACTACTACCTAATAGGTATTATTAGTTAATTAGAGCCCTTTTTAAGCTCTAGGAATTTGCTCTTTAAAAGGAGAGAGACGTGTAAGGGAGTTATCCCTTATATCTCTTATTTTCGCACTAATGTTAGTAAGTTTATAACTTACTAATATAGTAAACTTACTAATATTATAAACTTACTAACATATTAGTAAGTTTACAACTTACTAATATTTAACTACCTTTCTACTTTTAGTTAGCGCTTAGTAGGCTACTAAGTATATATACCTAGTACTTACTTAGATAGCTTTATCTACTATTTACTCTTTTTAGTTAATTGTTAAAACTACCTTATTAAGTTATCTTACGTAAAGTCTACCTTACAAATATAGAACTACTAGTATATAAAGTAGATACGTATAGAGAATAAGAAGAATAAGAAGTTAAAGAAATCCTAGTATATTAGTTCTATAATAGTAGGAACTACTACCTAGTAAAATAGATAAGTATAGATAAGAAAGAGTAACTATAAAAAAAAATATAGAAACTAAAAGATAACTTTAGCTACTCTAAGAAACTAGAAGAGTTTTAAAGTTAAAACCTTTTAGATTACCTTATAGTAAACTAAGAAAACTAATAATACTACTACTAGATAAAGAGGCGTTAGGAGCGCCTAATATAGTAAGAGCTAGAATAGCCTAGACTATATCTTTAAAGTCTATCTTAGCCTCTAAAGTATAAGACTATTTAAATAATTTAGCGTTATTATAAGCCTTTATCTTACAAAGACGCTTAATATAAGAATAAAGATTTACTAGCTTATAAAGAGTTAGCTTATACTTAGCCTTAGCTTCTATAAGCTATAATAATAGTATCTCTTAAGCCTAGTTAATAGCTCGCCTTATATAACTTAGTAAGAAGAGACTACGTAGAAATTAAGTACTTATACTCTATAAGAGAAATACTAGATAGTATATACTTATATTAAATATTAGCTAGAATATACTTACTATAGTACTTACTATCTTTTAAAGATATAAGATAAGTAAGCTTTAACTAAGTATAATAAGTATAAAGAAATATTTTAACCCTATTATAAGTAATATAAGTAATAAGAAGAAGTTTATTATAGTTAGAATATAAAGATATAGAGAATAATAAAGAACTAGAGATAAGCGAAGAAACTAGACTAATAACCTTAGGCCTAAGATAGAGAAATAAGAACCTACCTAAAGAGGGGAATAGTGTTACAGCTATAACAAGGGAAAGTTAACTTAAGCTAATTAGCCTTACTATAGATAATAACAACGTATACAACCTATAGAGTAATAAACTTAACTAGGAAACTAACTATAATAGGGACATGTAATAAATTTATAATTTATAATCTTAGTAAATATAAAGTATAAATTTAAGTACGTAATAGATTTATAATTTGCGATCTTAGCAAATACAAAGTACAAAGCTAGCTAAAAGGTATAAGTATATAGTTAGTAGTAATACGCATTATTAAGATAGTATTAGTAATCTAATCTCTTAACTATAGAACGCTAATACAAGATAGTTACAAAATATCTTCTATTGTTAATAGTTATTATATAATTACTATACATACTTTTACTATTAACTCTTAATTTACTAATACTCCTTAGGTATTAAGAAGTTAACCCTAGTAATTACCCTATTATAATAGACTTATAATAAGAATAAAGAAATATTATAATACTATAGTATAATACACGATCTACTAATTAGATATAATAAAGAGTAGACTTAGTAAGTATAAGAGAAGATAAAGAACTTTATATTAATAAAGAAACTAGATTAATAATACTAACTTTAAGATAAATAAACTAGAACCTACTTAGAAGGGAAGATAGTATTATAGGCGTAACAAGAGAAATTAAGATAGAACTAATTAGTCTTAACTTAGGAGCTAACAAAGTATAAGATAAGTAGGGTAGTAACTTTAATTAAGAAACTACTTATAATTAGAATACGTAGGTAATCCTCTAATCTATTAAGTATATAGATAGAAAATAATTATAGATTAATAGATTAGTAATCTATAATCTATAGTTACTAAGAATAGATACAAGTAATAGATTATAGATTAGTAGAAATATATAAGTAGTAAAGATGCGTATTATTAGGATACTATTAGTAATTTAATTATTAACTACGAGCGATAATACTAAGATAGTTACAAAATATCTTCTATTATTTATAGTCTATTATAGATTACTATATAAGCTTTTGTTATTACCTCTTAATCTACTAATACCTTATAAGCTACTAGGAAGTTAACTCTAGTAAGCCTATTATAGTAATAAAGTAATTATATATAGACTAGATAAAGGATATAACGTTTATATAGTATCTTATACTTAAAAATTATAGGAGTTTTATAGAGTAGTCTTCTTATTCTTTATACTAGTAAAAATTAAAAGCTAGCTCTTAGATACTAGTTAAAAAGAGAGTTAGAGTAAACTCTTCTCTATTAAAGATATAGTAGCCTATTACTAGTACTTAGGGTTTAAACTTTCTTTTAAGGAAGCTAGGTTACTAGCCTTATAGTAAGATCTTAGTATAAAGTAGTTCTATATCTTTCTACGCTAGTATATTAAAGTTAAAAGTTTTTAGCTTAGTTTATTTAGCTATTAGGTTTTCTTAGTAGATTACTACTTTACGTAAGTAGTTATATTTTACTATAGCTTTTTCTTATAAAGCTTTATACTAGGTAGCTCTTTAGCTTAAAGTATTATATTACTCTATAATATAGTTATAGTCTAGTAGTAATTACGCTAAGTATTCTTAGAGTTAGGCTAATTAGTTATCTTATTAAGAGAGTTATTTATCTAATTTACTTACCCTAGCTATAAGCCTCTAGTTTTATTTATTTACTACGTTAATATAAGGTAGACTTTACGTAAGATAACTTAATAAGGTAGTTTTAACAATTAACTAAAAAGAGTAAATAGTAGATAAAGCTATCTAAGTAAGTACTAGGT
>JALNQF010000944.1:0-10451 GCA_028456385.1 Ophiosphaerella korrae | reverse complement strand
AACTTCTATATATAAAACGTATTAACTATAAACTCTTTTCTACTACTTTTACTCTACGCTAATAAAATTAAACCTAAAAGTATTTATATATAGTATAAGAGAAAGTAAAGTTAATACTACTAAGTAACTTAATAGCGCTAGATCTCTATATAGGTACCTACTATAGATATAAGCTTTATAATAGGTAGGTTTATTAATATAAGAGACCTAGTAAGCCTAATATTTATAAGTATTAAAGGGTAAGTAGCGTAGAGTAGCTCTAGCTAAGAATTTAGTAGCTAGTTATAAATTCTATAATAGTAAACTAGACTTACGCGTAACTAGTTATAAGGAAGCGTAGTAGTTGTAGCTATAGTAGTAGGAGTAGGCCCTAACCTAAAAAGAGTCTTACGCTTACTAGCTAAAGTAAACTATTCCTACTATTTTTTACGCTATAATTTATCTTTAGCTAGTAGTAAAGTTTTCTAATTACGCCTTAGAGGGCCTTTTTACGCCTACTAATAGCTAGAGTACCTTACTAGGTTACGTCTTTATTAGACTCTATTTTAGGTATATAGTTAGTATTTTAAGCTTCTTTAAGTAGTTTTAGTAAAAGTTAAAAGTAGTAATTACGCTTTATAAAAGGGCTTTTTTACGCCTATTAATAGTTTTAGGCTTATCTAGGTAGTTTTAGTAAGGGCTAAAGGTAGTAATTATACCTTAGAGGGGGCTTTTTTATACCTATTAGTAAGTTAAGATACTCTAATAGGTTATATCTTTATTAGGGCTCTATTTTTTTAGTATACGTAGAGTTAGTAGTTTAGCTTTCTCTAAGTAGTTCTAGTAAAAGTTAAAGGTAGCTTTATATTTTATAAATTCTTCTACTAGCTCCTATATAGGTTTATTATAGCTAGCTTAGTAGACTAAGTAGTACTATTCTATATATTTTCTACGCTCTTTAAAGCGTACGTCTAAGATAGCTTCTACTAAGTATTCTTTGTATACGCTACTAGTTTCTTTATTAGTAATAATAATAGAGATTAGCTATAGTAAGTCTTAATCTAGTAAAGGCTTCTAATCCCTAGGGCGTAAGAGTTTTAGAGAGAAGACTAGAAATACGCCTTTACTTAGTATTTCTTAGAGTAGTACTAGCTTATATACTCTACTATTATAGATAACTCTCTTAATAAAGTATAGGCCTACTTATTAGTAGTTTAATTTTAGAGTTAGCTAAGTAGTTCTCTAATTAGCTATACTAATATAAGCTTAGTTACTAACTTTATATACTAGTCTACTTTAGTAAGAAGTATTAGCTTAAGCTACTTACTCTTATTATACCTAGAGTATTTTTTCCTTAAAGTAGGCTACTAGGTTACTATAAGTATTAAGTAGCTTGTTAGCTTATATATATTAGTCGCGTTAGGCTAGGTTTAGTTAATCTTTGTTATTTTTGCTAAGGTATATACTACTATAAAGGTAATACCCTAGATCTATAAGAAATAGGGTTATCTTAATAGATATATTAATAGTATTATTTACTTAGAACTTAGCTATATATAGCTAGGCTACCTAGTTATCTTACGCGTAGTTAACATATTACCTTAGAAAGATCTCTAAGGCTTAATTTACTCGCTTAGTTTAGCTATTAGTTTCTAAGTAGTATGTAGTTAAGAGCTTTTACGTAATATAGAGGCGTTTATATATATAGTACTAAAATTAGCTAATAAAAGTTATCTCTCTATTAGATATAATATTTATTAGGACTCTATAAAGCTTAAAAATAAATATAAAATATTAGGTAGCTTTTTCTAGTTTTAGAGACTTATAGGGGAAGAAATAGTATCTTTTTATAAAGTAGTAGTAAATTACTAAGATATATTTATAAATCTAGCTACTATTTTTGCTAGTTAGTAAGGCTTAGATATAGTCTACTAAGATATTAGTCTAGAGTACGTAGAGAATTAGTATAGGTTAGAGGTAACTAAGTTTACTATCTTATAAGTTCTTTATATAGTAGTAGATTAGGTATATATTATAAAATTACTTAATAGCTTAGAGTATCTTAGGCTAATAATAGTACTTATATATTAGATATAGCGTACTATAAAGTCTTTTATAGCCTACTAACTAATAGTTATAGTATAAATTAAAGATTTAGTAGCGTAGATAGGCGTTTAAAAGAATATATAGACGCGTTTTATTAACTTAAAGGCGCTTTTCTTTCTCTAATCTAGTAAAGCTAATATTAGTATATAAGAAGTAGTATCTTACTTTATAGAAGGCTTTTAATAGTTTTTATTATCTACTATCTATAGTAGTAAATATAGCTTAGGCTACGTAGTTTTCTAAGTACACTATATCTAGTAATTCTTTTATTAGGCGTAGGTTAATAATATATAGTAAGAGTTCTAGGTCTAGTTCTTTATTATAGAGTAGTAGAAAATCTTCTAGTAAGTTTACTAATTTTAGTTTTATTCTTATAATATAGTAAAGGTAGGTATATACTATAGTAGCTTATTCTAGCGTAAATCTATCTAGCTTTTATAGGTCTATAAGGCTTAGAGCGTAAATTACTATATCTAGTGTAAGTTTTACGCCTAGAGCTAAGACATAAGGGCTTAGGATAATTTAGTTAGCTCCTAATACTTGTAGATTAGAATTATCTATAGAGTAATCCTATAGTTAGTAGCTTAGGGCGTCTACAACTTTGTTTATATTACTAGGTACGTATTTAATATAGAAATTAAATTAAGATAGGAATAATAACTAGTAAGCCTAGTAGCGATTAAGCTTTTTAGTTATTATAAAGGTTTCTAAATTATAGTAGTCTATTATAATATAGATTATATATAGACTACTTATAAGCTCTAGTTTCTATTCTTTAAATACTTAGATTATAGCTATAAGTTCTAGGTCGTAGATATTATAATTATATTCTACTAGGGTATATTTTTTTAAGAAAAAGCTAACTAGCTATTAGATTCTATCTTAGTTTAGTTAGCTTATTACTCTACCTAAGGCCTACCTAGAAGCGTTAGTTTAGATATAGATTAGTTTTAAGGAGTTAAAGTAAAGTAAAACTACACCTAGCTAGAAAGTAGCTTTTAGTTTATTAAAGGTATCTATATATTCTTAGGTAATTATAAAAGGCTTATACTAGGTCTTTTAAAAGAGTAGCCTATCTCCTTTAGTAAGTTTAGTAATAACCTTAGACTTAATTAACTTAGTAAGTAGTAAGGTAAGGCTTAAGTAATCCTTAATAAAGCGCTAGAAGAATCTAGTATAGCCTAGAAAAGCTAAGACTTCTTTAGTAGTCTTTAGTATTTCTTACTCTTAGATAGCTTTAACTTTAGAAAGATCTATTATAATTCTTTTATTAGAGATAATTATACCTAAAAACTTAACTAAGGTAGCGTAGAGGCTAGATTTTTTAAGATCTACGTAGAAGCCTTACTCTTTTAGTTACGTAAGCACTTTATAAACGTACTAGATATAGTCTATTTTATTATTAGAGTATATCAAGATATTATCTATATATATAGTATAGAAGTTATCTAAATATTCTAGTAGGGCTAAGTTAATAGTGCGCTAGAAAGTAGCTAGTACGTTAGTAAGGCTAAAGAGTACTACCTTATAGGTATATATACTAAAGTAGGTAATAAAGGTAGTTAGCTATTCTAAATTTAAGGTAATACGTAAGTAGTAAAAGGTGTATATTATATTAAATTTAGAGAATATCTTTACTTTATTTAAGTAGGCTAGTATTTCCCTAAAGAATAGAATAGAGTACTAGTCTTTAATAGTAGATTTATTTAGCTTGTAGTAGTTTACGTAGACTTATAAGCTACTATCTAGTTTAGCTATAATTAGTAGGTTATTTCTAGCTAGAGAGCTATATTTACTAATAAAGCCCTTACCTTCTATTTCTTAGATATATTTCTAGATTGCTTTATCTTGTTTTCTAGTAAAAAGGTAAAGTTTAGCGTCTAAGATTTTTACGCTAAGTTTAAAAGTAATTTCTAGGTTATATAGCCTATAAAAGAGAAGTTCTTTAGTAGCTTTCTTATTAAAACAAAGTATTAGGTCTTAATATAGTTAGAGTAGTTCTATAAATAAAATATCTTTAAGCTCTACTATAAGTAGTAGTTTATAAAATTACATATAATCTACTTTTCTAGCTACTTTATAGTAGTATACTAGTAGTAGTATTTTATCTAAAGTAAGTACTATAAGCGTATATCTACTTCTTCTAGTAAAGGCTTTAATTATATAATAACTAATAGTTTAAATATCTATTAATAAGTTCTATTTATACCTATTAGAGTGCCTACTTAAAGACCTTATAAGAGTAGATAATAGTTTAAGTACTAGCTTCTTTAAAGCTATAGTAGAGTAATATCTAAGTATACTATAGTATACTACTAAGAGGATTTTATTAGTTATCTAGTAGTACTATTAGTAGTAAGTGTTAAGAAATAATAATATTTTATAGTAGTAGTTAAGTTTAATAGTATAGGCCTTACGCTATAAAAATCCTAGAATAAGGTTAAATTAGCCTATATTTTTAATAATATAAGTAGAGGTCTATTTAATATATACGCCTACTTATAGGTAGAACTTAACCTAATACGTAATAAACTTAGATAAAGAACTATTATATCCTTTATAGATAATAGGTTAAAGTAGCTAGATAGTTTATAATTTTATAGTCTTCTAGGTAAATTTTTATTAAATAAAGTTTACGTTAGCTCTATTATTAGCTAGGGTTCTAGCTATATAGGGTACTATAAGGTCTTTACTTAAAAAGCTAGTAAATAAAAATTAGTTTAGCTTAGCTTCTATTAGATTAGTTAGTAGTTTTTTATACTAGATTATCTATATTCTATAGGTAAGTATATAGAATATAGCTATACTAGGAGTTATACTTTAGTAGTTAATTACGCTTTTCTAGTTCGTATAATCTCTAGGTTAAAGCTTTAGGCCTAGAGAATATTATTTTCTAAATCCTAGTCTAAGTTAAGCTCTAGTTCTAGCTCTATATCTAGTTAGAGGTTATATTTAAAGAATTAGTCTTCTATTTCTATATCTATTTTAGAGTCTATTACTATATAAGTAGCTATATAGTAGTTTATAGTATTAGTAAGTATTTTAAATCTAGTAGCTTTTATTTATTTATAAGTAGTATAGTCTAGCTTCTTAATACCTATCTTTCTATAGCCCTAGTATAAAATTATTTTAGAGTTCTTAGTTTTAATTATAGTAGCCTTTTTACTAGTTAGGTATATTTCTCTAAATACGCCTTCTAGCTATAGTTAATAGTATTTTAGTTCTTATAAGGTTATAGCTAGTTCTTCTTTAAAGTTTTATATCTACACTCTTAGTTTAGCTCTTATAGGCGCTAGGGTACAAAGCTAGGTTTACCTAAGGCCTATATCTAGGTTATAATTATTTACTTTATTTTCTAACATTAAGATTATCTTTTAAAAATTAGTAGGGCTATTATAGATACTAGAGGTAGTACTAGTAGCCTCTTTAAGCTAAAGTTATAGCTTTTTTTAAAGGTAGATATTATATAGCTATAAGTTCTATTATAGTTTAAGGCTAATATTATTAAATTTAGAGAGGAATTTAGCCTATACTAACTAGGTAGTTTTGTAGATTAGTTAATCTAGTCTAAATTTAGCTATTTCTAGGGTTTTATAACGTACTTCTCTTAATCTTACTACGTTTATATTACTAAATTAGTAAAAAAGTGCGAAAAAATATACGAATTCTTCTTAGTATAGGTAGGTAATACTATTTAGGATAGTAAGGTATAGGTGTAAGGTAAACTTCACGCAAGATAACTTAATAAAGTAGTTTTAACAATTAACTAAAAAGAGTAAATAGTAGATAAAGCTATCTAAGTAAGTACTAGGTATATATACCTAGTAGCCTACTAAGCGCTAACTAAAAGTAGAAAGGTAGTTAAATATTAGTAAGTTGTAAACTTACTAATATATTAGTAAGTTTATAATATTAGTAAGTTTATAATATTAGTAAGTTTGCTATATTAGTAAGTTGTAAACTTACTAATATTAGTGCGAAAATAAGAGATATAAGGGATAACTCCCTTATATCTATATTGTATATATGCTATAGCTCTATCTAATATTCCTCTATCTTCTAATATATTAAGTTAAAGTATAGCTTATACTTTATATAAGAATTAGCTTTATAGCGTTTGTAGTTAATACTAGTAGTCTATTTAGATACAAGTAAGCTCTAGTTTCGATAGAGGAAGCGAGTTACCTAGCTCTAGCTAATAGTCTCGTAAGCTACCTATAACGCTAAGTTTCTTATTATCTCTCTTGTAGGTAGAAGGCCTCTCTCTGTAAGCTTTTTGATATACTGTACAAGCTCATCCTCTTGCTGTAGGCTAAGCTTTGTCTGGTTGAGTTTTTTAGTCTGATTTGAGCTTGTCAGGCCTTTGTGTCTTCGGCTTAGCGTAGATCGCTGAATATTATATTTGGCAGCAATTTTTTTATACGAGAAACCTTCTCCTGGTCTATGCGACTCAATTTCTTCAATCGCAGCTTGAATCGGGTCCATATTGGTGGAGTTATCGCTTGTTGTAAAAACTCAAGTTTGGTGGGGGTGCGCATCACGCGAACATGCGCATCACGCGAACATGCGCATCACGCGAACATGCGCATCACGCGAACATGCGCATCACGCGAACATGCGCATCACGCGCACAGACACGTTAGTATCACACTAGTCGCACACTAGCATCGTAGATCGATCGCTATCGCCAACCTCCAACATCACCTGAAGCTCATAAGCTAGCTGAGTAAGCCAACTCGCAAGCTCTATTCATGAGCTGAGTTGAGATTGCGATCTCAGCTTCGGCGCAGTGCCGAGTGCGAGCACTCGTAGCGCTTGAGCTCTAGCAGCAGCTCGTAATCGTTGCGCTAGTACACGCACCTTATCTAACACTTCTACGTGGCAAATATCTTGTATATTTAGTTCTCTATATCCCCGTCCCTCTAATAGAATGAAGTTTAAAATAAATATAGAATCAGTATTACAAATGCAGGGGATCTAACTACTATATAATAAATTTACTATAAGACCTTAAGTAAGACTACACGGCCAGATAGAAGACCTAAACAGACTATATCAATGTGCACTGTTGTTGAAGATGGTCGATACTCAGATGGAAGCCACAAAAAGCGTTGCTGGTCACGCAGTATCCACTGACCCTGGATTAGAATACGGGAGGACTGCTTCTGTTGCCCGAAAGGCGATCGTACAATTGCGGGGGACGACAAAGGAATATCGCCTACATTAGTATGCAGGGCTTGCCCGTCTGGCGAGAAAGCCACTGACGTAACATAGTCGGAATAGTCCTCCAGCGTGCTGCGACACGTGCCTGTCGCCGCCTCCCACAGCCGTACTGTGTTGTCGTTAGATGCTGACGCGACCAGCTGCCCGTCGGGCGAGAAGGCCACCGCCCTAACATCGGAGGAATGGCCCTCTAGCGTGCTACGACAGGCGTCCCAATCTACTTCTCTTTTAGTCAGCAAATTAACTCGCGGTGACACTTGGTTGACAAAAGTCTGTCGTATAAGGCATTTCTCGGGCGCAAATACAAGTGCAGAACAGTAGATCTGCAATGGAGCATCTGCAAGTACAGGTTGAAATCGCAGGATAAATCGCTTAGCGCCGTGTAAGAAGCTTCGAACAATGCTTGCAGACGACTATCCCGCACGTTAGCACAACACCAAGGCGAGTTATGTGTGAAACCTACGTCTGTAAGTGCCTGGAGGCTTTCGAGTAGATAAAAGCATTTGCTTGACTCTCTCATGAGGCTCATGGCTTCGAACCAGTGGAGGAGGTGCTTCTGGAGAAACAGATGCGTTGTGTCTCCGTCGACTATGACCCAATGACCCTGTGTAAGATGACTGATCCAGTAGCGGCAAGCATACTGCAGTTCAGGTGACAGACTCCTAGCAATTGTCCCCTCGTCAATCTCGCTCCTTAGAACTCCAGGTCCAGACAGGCTGCACATGTCCTGATGAAGGCCGCTTAGCCTAGACATAAGCTCAAGGCAGCAAGATGCGAGCTTCTTGTGTGTGTCTTTCTCGTCCACCCAGAATAGGCTCTTTCCCTGTTTTTGAGGATCGACAAGGAACTCGCGGAAAGACAAGTGTAGTAGTCTAATAGGAGCGTCCTTACTGTCTGGAACACTAAGGACAGAGTGCAAAGAGTCGACTCGGCACTTAACATCCTCCTGTGAAACTTGAAGAAGGTATGCAAGTGAGGAAATAGATAGTGGGCTCTCTAGAACGACAATGCTGCCTACTACTTCTCGGAACGCTTGAAGCCACACTTCCTTCTCGTCCTCCTCTTGCTCAACGAGCAGCTGGTCTAGAATAGGGAGGTAGGTTTGATCTAGCTGCGAAAAGGTCGCCTTTCGATACTGCAGAACCTTATCTAAGTAGGCCTTAGGGTTGTTCCCTTTTGTGCCAACGTATAGACATACAGTAGCAGCATAGATAAATAGTGGCACAGCTAACTCAACTAGAGCCTGAATCTGTTGTTTTGCGGGCCAATCTGAGGACAGCATGCGCGCTTTTCGTATTGCACCAAGCTCATGCTCTAGAAAGAGTCGTATGTCATGTTCAATCGTACTCCTTGGGACCTCGTGCAGGACTAGGTCCTGGTATGTGCCATTCGGCATCTCCCGGAAGCCGAGGCGAATATGCAGGTCTGGCCGGCTGGTTACAACGATCCGTAATGGCACCGACTGGATATCCTTTGTCCGAGAGAGCAGCTGAAGGATCGCTCGAACGTCTTGCTCATGCTCACATTCGTCCAATGCGTCTATCACGACCACACGCACCAAGGCCGGCGAGCGAGCCTGCTTTATCCCGAGGAGTGGCTGCAGGATCAGCTTCTCAAACTGGTCTTTTAGAGCTCTCTGTGGAACAGCCGAGTCCTCGTCGAGCGCCTTCCTGATACCAGGTACCATGCCCGGCTCGTGCGCCATCAGATCGACTGCGATGGTAGCAAAGAACCGCGAGGCGTTGCCGCGCTCACCCTCGCCTCTCTTGAAGAAGAAGCTTGCTCCCAGTTGTCCATGACTCGCAAATAACTGAGCAATCGTCCGCGCAATGGTCGACTTTCCCGTGCCAGCCATGCCGCTTAGCCAAAATATAGATTTGCTATCCTTATCGTTGGCCCATGTTGTGATCTCGTCTAGCAGCTCGGTGCGGGTGTTCGGCAGGCATCGTGCGTTGTGCTCTTCTGCATGGGAGTTATAAGATGCTCCTTCGACGGCGGGTAGTGCAGTCAAGTCTAGCTTTCGAAGCAGAGAGTGAGCACCTTGAGTTGCTAGGTCTAGCTTCTGGTCAAAAGCCAGGACTACGTCCCTGAGAATTAATTAGCCACTTCTGCTTGCACTGAAAGGAAGTAAATGGGACTTACGTTTGATCAACCTGAAGCGCTAGCACGAAGGCTTGCTCATAACGCTCCACACTAGAAATGATCTTTTCCACCTCCTTGCTTGTGAACGGCCACTTCAAAGCTCGCGCTCCAAACCGGCTCATGATCTTACGAGTCTTTCCTGGCTCCAGCTTCTCCCCCAGCTCCTCCAGCTCCTGCTGGCATTGCTTGAGTGACTTGAACAATCCATGAGTAGCAGCGAGTTGTGCTTTATGTGGTCCATCTAAAAGCTTCTTGATGCTTTCCAGAACGCGCTCGATGTCACCAACTTTCCTCTGCACGCGCTCGATATCGTCTTTTGCGTCCTTGACAGCCTCGTAATACTTGTAGCAGATGGAGGTGATCTTAGCGGATATGTCGATTACAGCGATGACGCTTGCTGGGCCTGAAAGACCGTCCATGTTGCGATGCGCTGAACCGGAGAAGTATATGCTGGCAAATTGGAGTTCGCGCCGCTGCGGGTCGGGTGGGCTGCGGGGCCGCTCGCAGGCCGGGAGAGGTGTTGTGATCCATCATCAGCTGTCGCGGGGCTGAGAGCAGGCACAGCACAGCACTACAGCATGACGAATCACAGGCGTGGGTCCAAAGGCTTCGGAAGTACTTTCTGCCGAAATCCGCTTTCCTCTCAACCGTGCGTTTTCCGCAAACAAGCGAGCGCACACACAAGGGGGGAACACATGCGGATTGCTAGCGTGGTTCGGGCCCCACTGACTAGATGTATTGACTATGCCTTTTTGTATGAGGATTACTAAGTAAAATACATCAGGTTACTATTTTGTATGTCCGCCACCTGCTATTATTAGGTAGAGTATGGTTGCGTGTGCACCGGCGAAGCATTCGTCTTCCTACGGGTTCCCGACGACCCCAGGACAGTCTATTACTTCTTATCTGTCCCTAAAGGGGACATCGGCGGAGCTACGGGGTGGGCCGCCAATTCAGATGGACCAAATCGTCTGCATCTAACAGCAGTTAGGCAGATGCTG
>JALNQF010000943.1:0-10469 GCA_028456385.1 Ophiosphaerella korrae | reverse complement strand
TATAACTTACTAATATAGTAAACTTACTAATATTATAAACTTACTAATATATTAGTAAGTTTATAACTTACTAATATTGTAAACTTACTAATATTATAAACTTACTAATATTTAACTACTTTTCTACTTTTAGTTAGCGCTTAGTAAGCTACTAGGTATATATACCTAGTACTTACTTAGATAGCTTTATCTACTATTTACTCTTTTTAGTTAATTATTAAAACTACTTTATTAAGTTATCTTATATAAACTCTACCTTATAATAATAATAGATATAAGAAAATAAAATAAAGAATAAAAATTTATTTAGATATACTTAATAGTTATAAGTATAGAGGAAGTATATAAAGACTAGAAAGAACGTAATTTTAAAAAAATAAAGTTTATACTATTTTAAGAATTAATAAAATAGTATATAGTTATAGTAAGAAGAATACCTATATAAAGAGAGTAGTAGTACTTTATAAGAAAAATATAATAGATTAATAAAGCCTATATACTAAAAGTACTAGTATAGTAGAGTATTATAAAGAAAGGAATAGTAAAAAAAAAAGGGAGTAAGTAGTTACTAAGAAAATACAAGTACTAAGAGCTTATAAGGAGGTAAACTATTAAAGAAGAGAAGTAGAGAGGAGTATAGCTAATAGGCCTTTAGGTTATAGAATATAATCTATAGGAGTATAAATAATATTTAGAGTTAGTTTAGCTAATAAAGTTTAAGTTCTCTTAGACTAATAAGCTTTTAGGCCCTAGATTTATATTAGGTATATAACCTTATAATAAATAGTAACTAATATAAAACTTAAACCTATAACTTTAGCTTTAAGAGCGCTAGCTTACGCACTATTATATAAGGTATAAGAATAGATATAGAAATAGATAGGTATAGGAATAAGTATAGGAATAAGTATAGGTATAGGTATAGGAATAAGTATAAGAATAAGTATAAGAATAGGTATAAGAATAAGTATAGGAATAGGTATATATATAAAACTAAAGATAAGCTAACTTATTTTATATAAGAATAGGTATAGTATAAGTATAAGTATAAAAATAAGAATACGCTATAAATATATAGAGCTTAAGACCTAAGAAGCTATAAGTAGTATAAAAAGTAAGTAGTGTAACTAGCTAAAAATAAAGAAGCTAATAGGAAATATTAGAGAAGCTCTTAATAAGCTCTTAGGTACTTAATAAATAGCTAGTAAAAGTATAGATAATAAGAATATTAAAATAGAAAAAATAACTAGTAAAAAAATAGTAAGGATAGAATAGAATAATAAGTAGTATAGTAAGAAGAAATAGCTTAGTAGTAGTAAGTAGTATACTATAATTATAGATAAATAACGTATAAAGAGAGTAGTAAAAGAAAGAATATTATAAAGTAATCTTAAGCTATAAGATCTAACCTATTATCTAATAAAGAGACTATACTAAAGCTATCTCTTTACTAGCTAAGAACTTCCTTATATAACTTAGAACTCCTAAACCTAATACCTAAAGGACTATAAGATATACCTAAAAGAATTAGTATACTAATAATAGATAATAGCTCTACTATCCTAAATATACCCTAACTAATAATTAAAATATCTTTAGAGATATTTAGCTAGCTTATAGTAGCTATTAAAATAATAGTAAAATAAAGTAGTAGAGTATATATTAGTAAATAAAACCTATTTATAGATAAGAAGTTTAAGTTTACTAGTACTAATATAATAGAGTTTCTAGATAGTATTAAAGAATAAGTAATCTTTTATAGATAGCCTATTAGAGACTAGATCTATAATATTATTATATTTAGTAATAAGATAAAAAAAGATATTATTAAATAAAGTATAACTAAGTTTATAGAAGTAGAGAAAGCTAAAGATTAAGTAAAGGTTAGAGAAGTAATAAGAAATAGGTTCTAAGAGTCTAATAAGGTATAATAAGAAGAGATAAAAGAAGTACTCTAAACTTAGCTATAGTAATACTTACTTATAGATAACCTCTCTTTCTAAAACTACTTTAATAACTTTAGCCCTTAGTTTATAAAGTATTAAAGAGTAAGAATAATTATAGAAGCTATAAAGAGATACTACTTAGTAAAAAGACTTAATAAGTACTACTTATAAAAAGTCTTTAATAAATATAACCTAAGTAATAAAAATATAGAAGACTTTAACTTTTAAATAATCTAGAAGTACTTTAACTAGCTAGTATAGAGAGACCTATAAGTAGAACGTTTTAACTTAGCCTTTAAGAGAACTATAAGCGTACTAAAGCTTATAAGCTATAAGAAATAGCTATATATAATACCTAAAGGAATATTTAGGCCTTCTAATATAAAGCCTATACCTAACTCTTATAACTAGACTTAAGAATAGAGAGGAGTCTAAATACTTCTAAAAATAGAAGTTACGTAATTAGAAGTTAATAATCTTATAGAATACTTTAAAATAATAAAACTCTAAGTAATTACTCTTATAGCTATAAATAACCTAAACGCTAGAGCCTAAGAACTTATCTAGCTACTAGAAGTATACTTAGTTATAAAAAGATAAATTAAAGTAGATAAGTATCTATAGATCTCTTAGGCTATAGTAAACTTATAGTTAGTAATACTTTTCGCGATAGAGCTATAATTTTAAAAGAACTTTTTACTACTATTTTAGAATAATATAAGACCTTAGTATTAGAATAACGTAGTAAGTATAAGTTTAGACTTTTGTAGTTATATTAGGTATAGAAACCTAAATTACTACGTTAATAACTATAAAGAAAAAAAATCTTTAATACTTAATAGATAGATTTAGTTTAATCTAGAAACTAGAAGATACTAATAGAGTATAAAGTAAACTTACTAAGGGTTTATTAAATAAATTAGAGTAAGAGGTAACAAAAATAATATAATAATCTAGTATATCTAGTAGAGAATACAAGACCTAAAGTATAGAGAAATAGACTTTTAGGTAATACTAAACCTTATAATATAATAGCTAGTATAGCTTTAGATAATAGTAGTAATAAACTTACTTAAGAGTATAATAGATAATTTAGAAGAAGATAGAATAGTAAGTATAGAAGAATATAATAGATTCTAGATATAGTAACTAAAAATAAAAGAAAATCTAGTAAAAGAAAATATTACTAAAACTATATATATTACTATAGTAGAGTTTAAGACTTAAGAGCTCTTAGTACCTATTCTAGCTATACAAAACAATTATAAAAAAGAGGCTAAATTTCTTAAATATAAGTAAACCTAATTTAATAATATAGAAATAGAAATAGATCTAGAATAACTTCTTAAAAAAATAGATAAATAAAAGAACTACGTAAAAAAGCTTAAGTAAATTAATACTCTAGAACTAAATACTAAAAAAGTAATATAAAAAGTTATAAAAGCGCTAGTATCTCTACTTATATAAATACTCTTAGCTAATATACTAGACCTTTTTAAGAAGCTTATAAAGCCTACTTTTATAGTAAATAAGTTAGAGGAGTTTATAAATATAAAAGTAATAGTAAGTATAACTAAAGACTTAGGAGAGATACTTTAGAGCCCTAAAGGACTACTAGTAGCTCTTTCTTAGAATAGCTTACACCTATACGTAATAAATACTAATATTCTTAACTAAGTAATAGTAAAAGCTATAAATAGAAAAATTATTAAGTATAGAGCTTATAAACTCTTAGGCTCTTCTACTAAAGTACTTCTTATTATACTTATATACTTTACTAGTTTTATAGCTAATATAAATATAGTAAGAGAGTACTTAGAATATAACTAACCTAGTAGGATTAAAAGACTTAGAAAAGAATACCTAAAAGTAATAATCTAGGTCTATAGGACTAGACTACTAGCCTTACTTAACTTAGGAGTAGAACTTAATATAATCTACCTTAAAATAGCTTTAGCTACTAGCTTAAGTATAACTTCTATACCTAAAAAAATAGCTAGAGTATAGCTAGTTACTATAAATAGAGTAAAGGAGTCCTTTAAAGAGATTATATAGGGTGTACTAGTTATTATTAGAAGTATTAAAGTCTAGTCTAACTTCTTTATTATAAGAGGTCTCTCTTACCTAATAATCTTTAGGAACCTATTTATAATAGATTATTAATACTCTTTTAAATAAGAAGATAATAGCTAAATATACTATAAAGTTTAGTTAAAAAATTAAAATACTTCTATAAAGTTTATAGTAATATTTAATAGAATAAAAAGTATAAAATAGATAAATATAATAATAATAGAAAAACTAGTAAAAAACCTTACTACTAAGAGTAGAGTTCTATAAATAGATACCTAGAAAATAAAGAAATAAGAAAGAGACGCCTAAAGAACTATTAGTAGTACCTAGTATCTATACTAGGAATTATAGAATAATCTATAAGTAGATCTAATAATAATAAAATAAGCTAGTATTTCTCTAGATAAAAGTATCTTAGAAATCCTAGAAGACCTTATAAGGATATAGAAATAAGTAAAAAAAAGAAAATAAATACCTAAGAGCTTATTAAAAGTAAAACTATAATTTAAGCTAAATACTATATATAAGTTAAAAGGTAAAAAAGTATAGCTAGTCTATAACTTCTTAGTATAGCCTTACTAAGTAGAGAGTTAATTAGACTAGAAAGTAAGAGTAGAACTTAAGTAGCTAGTAAATAATAACTAAAGCTAGAGATAATTCTAATAATATATTACTAATAAAACTACTCTCTTTTCTATAAGTATTTAGGTTATAGAAGAATAGCTAGTAAAAATAAAGATTACTAACTAGCTATAGCTAAGAGAAAAAAAGATACTAATTAAAGTTTTTCTATATTAAGAAGCTACGTTAAGCTTTAACTTTATAGAATTAGGCTATATCTACTCTAATATTATCTTACTAGTTTAAATTAATATAGTACCCTATAAGGCCTAGAAAGAAGATAGCTTCTCTATACTTTATAAACTAAGAGAAGTAGTTAATAAGATAATTTAAAAATAGTTAAACTAAAGAGTTTTTAAATTAAGCAAAAGCTTATATAGTAACTTCTAGTTTTTAGTAAAAAAAAAAGACTAAAGATACTAACTTATTAATAATACCTAGCGCACTAATAGTATAACTATTAGAAACGCTAACTTACTTCTAAACCTAAATAAATTCTTAGAAGAATTTATAAGTTACTATATTATATCCCTAATAGACTTCTTCTTTAGATATAATTAAGTAGAGCTCTATTAAAACTTTAAACTACTTATAGTATTTTATACGCTAACTTATAGACTAGTATAGTAATATACTCTACTTATAGGTACTATAAACTCTATTACTAAGTTTATATAAGTAGTAACTAAAATCTTATAAGAATTAATTCTAACTAGCTATATATTATATATAGATAATATTGTAGTAAAAGGCCTAAAAATAGACTATAACTTAGACTTACTAGAACCTAGGATCTAAAAGTTTATTAGCAAATATATTATTAATATAGATAAAGTTTTACGTAACCTTAAGAGAGCTAGTACTACTACTTTAGGTCTTAAATTAGATTAGTACTATAACTCTATAAGGATTATAGAGTATATAGTAGATAAAGAGGGCTAGTACTTAGCTAATAAGAAGGTCTAAAAGATAATTAAATAGCTAGCCTATAGATCTCTAAGAGAAGTCTAAATATTTATTAGCTTTTACGTATACTATAGAATCTAGATTAAAAGTTTTACTAAGATAGTAATACTACTATTTAAGCTACTAAAGAAGAATAAAGAATTTAAATAGAGTTAAGAAGCTTCTCTTACTATAAATAAATTAAAAACTTAACTAACTAGTATACTAGTATTAGTCTCTATAGACTATAGTAAGCTTATTAAACTAATTATTATATTAGTTAATAGAAGTAAAAAGAGTTAGAGCGTAGTACTTTAGTAAGAAAACCTAAAAGGCTATTAGAATATAGTATACTATAAATTAGGAGTATAGTTACTTTTAGAGTATAACTAAGATTCTAGGAAATATAAGTATAAAGCTATACTACTAGTACTTAAGAAATTCTACTTATAAATCTATAGAGTTTATTTTATAGTAAAAATAAATACCTATATACTTATAGATTAACTTAATTAAAGCGCTAGTAACTTCCTAGAAGCTTTAATTACAAGATAGCTTACTTTTCTAAATATATAAGAATTTAATATAAAGTACGTAGCTAAGAAAAAGAATATAGTAGTAGATACTCTCTTAAGGTAACTAGAGCTACTAAGATAGTAGCTACTAAAAAAGCCTAAAAAAGACGTAGAAAAATTTATAAACTACTATTTAGGATCTATAACCTTTATCTTACTATAGATAAGCTCTTAGGACCTAGAATTTATATACTTAAAGATAGAAATAAACTTAAGCGTACTAGATACTCTAAAAATACCTTTTCTACGTAATATTATAAAATAGCTAGTAATACTATAAACTCTAGCTAGAATAAGTAAAATAGATACCTAAAAGCTCTATAAAAATATATAAAAGTATAAAGTTATATAAAGACTCTTATAAGCTAAAAGCTCTAAATAGTATTTACTAAAAAGAGTAGTAGATAAGAAAGAAAAGTAGCTAGAGATTCTAAAAGTACTATACAATAAAAGTAGATACTAAGGCTAAGAAGAAATATAGTAAAAAATCTAGACGCGATATTACTAGCTAAATATATTTAAAGATATAGAAACTTACGTAAAATCTTACTAAGAATATTAATTTTATTTACCTTAGATAGTAAAAGAAGAGCTATACCTAAATTAAGGACTTAAAGTCCTATAAAGATAGATTATACTAGATATAGTTTATATACTTAATAGTAAAAGAAGTAAAAGATATATAATTATATATTAAGACTTTATAAGCTTATACGTAGAAGCTAAAGCTCTTAGAGTTAATATATTAGAAGCTATTATAAAGTTCTTAAAATAAAATATATTTCTAAGATAGAGAGTACTATTTAAAATAATAGTAGATAGAAGACTAGAAAATAAAAGACTAGTTACTAACTTTACTTACTTATATAGTACTTAAAGAGTTATTAAAAGTACTTATTACTTTTAAAGCTAAAGAATAATTAAAAGAAGCTATAAAGAGTTAGTAGCTACTCTCTAAAAGATTAAAGGTAATTAAGTAAATAATCTACTCTACGCGCTATAAGTAGATAAAGTTATAGTAAAATATAGTACTAGAGAGATACTAATATACTTTATATATAGCTAGGAATAAGTCTTACCTATTAAACTCTATATCTTTATATAGTAAACCCTCTTATAGTTAGAAGTTTATAATACTACTACGCTCTTAGTATTATAAGCCTAGTAGTTTAATAAATATAATAATAGACTCTAAGAAGCTATAGATTATATAATTAGGCTAAGAAAAGAAAGTAAAGAATAGTTTAATACTAAAAAGACGTTACGTATAAAAGATATACCTAAAGGAATATTAGTACTTATCTAAGACTTATTTAGTAACTAGAATAAATCTAGATAGTAGAAACTCTAACTTTAGTAGAAGGGCCCTTATTAAGTTATCTAGTTATATCCTTCTAGATAGTACTAGCTTACTAACCTAGATAGTATAAAGTTTAGAAACTATACTCTAAGAGTAAGAGTAGTAGAATTCTACTAGTAAAGCTAGTAAGAACTAATAGATATCTTAGAAAATTTAGAGCTAGAAGCTAAAGATTTTATAGTTAGATAAAAAGAAAGGTAAGCTTTACTTAATACTAAAGAGTAACCTAAAAGAGTATTAGATAAACTAGTACTAATAGAGCTAGTATTTAGAAGGCAAAGTAGGCGAGTATAAGAATAATATAGATAGGACTTACTATTACTAGTATAAACTTATTAGCTATAATTAGTTTAAATCCTAGTATAAAAGCCTAAATTTAATCTAGCTAACTTTAAATTCTTTATATAAAAGGAACCTAATAAGGAAATTAATTTTAGCTAAAGATTAGCTAAAAATTTTAAATAGGAGAAGGAACAAGTAGGTATTATAAGTAAATAGAAGAATTAGTAATAAGAAAAAAAGAACTTAGTTAATTTTCTCTAAAAACAAACAACTAAAGAGGCCTTAGTACTTAGATACTAAGAAGAAAAAACCTTATATTACTTATTATTACTAATTACTATCTTTAGAACTAGAAGAAGAAGCTTAAGTAGTAAGAGGACTTCTAAGACTAAACCTAAGTAGCTAAAAGTAAATACTACTTAGATAATAAGTATAATAGTAATTCTAATTCTAAAGCTAAAGATCTTAAAGTAAAAAGCTAAAAAAATACTAAAGAAGTAGAGAGAGTATAGAAATAAGAGACTAAGAGCCCTTAGAAGAAGAAGTAGAAGAGTTTAAACCTATTATATTAAATTAAGAATAGACTAGAGTAGGAATACTACTACTAGAAAGTAGAGCGTAAAGAGGAGAAGTTAAAGGAGTAGCTAAATAGTAGCTAAAAGTAAGAGTAAAAGTAGTAAGAGACTTAATAAAGTATTTATAAGTATATTCTAAACTTTTATTAAGACTTAAGTAACTTATATCTAACTCTAAGTTAGTAGAGTAAAAAAAGCGTAAAGGTATACCTTATAAAGCCTAAAGAGCTAGTAGTTAATAGAGAGAATTTAGAGTAGTATAAAAGCTTAAAGGTAAGCTAAAACTACTAAAAGAAGTACTTTAAAAGTATTTACTAATACTAAAAAGAGATAAAAAGTAGAAAGAACTAAAAAAAACTTAATAAATAAGGGCCTTATCTACTATAGAGAAAATAGTAAGTAGAAAATTATTAGACTTACTTTTAAGTATAGTATAACTCTAGAGACGCTAGCTATAAGCTTACTAGTAAAAAGGATTATTAGTAAAGCTATAAAAATAGCTAAAAGTTTTAAAGTTATTATCTTTAGGCTTATTTATACTATATACTACTAGGTAAGCTTTAAGCTTATAAAAATATACTAGCTTACTAGGCGTTATAAGAAGATACTTATAAGCTACTTAATAACTTAGAGAAATATTTTAGTAAATAAGATACTAAATATTAGCTACTATAGTATTACGCGTAAAAGGCGTAGTAATAAAGTAGCTAGAAGACTAAGTAGCTATAAGAATAAAAGTATTAGCGTAAGTATACTCTTACTTAAAGAGCTTAGTAATATAGTAGTAACTCTTAGTAAAACCTTTAACCTAAAAAAGTACTTACTTATATTTAGCTACTAGACTACTAAAAATATATTAGCTAAGCTCTAAAAGACTATTAAGATAAAATTAAGTAAAAAGAAAAATAAAGTTAAAGACTTACTTAACTTATAATTATAGCCCTAAATATAATAATAAATATAAGAGCTATTAAAGTAGATAATACCTTTATTATTAAAAAAAATAGAGTATCTAATACTACTATAAATATAAGTAGTATAGCTATAATTATCTTCTTCTTTAGAACTATAAGCTATAGCCTTATTAGAGCCTAGTAGTAGTAGCTTTAGTAGTAAGGCCTTATAAAGGCTAATAGTCTTCTAAGTATATTAACTTATATAGACTATAGCCTTATAATAAGCTTATATCTCTTAAAGATTATTAATTAAAGAAAGATCTTATAAGTATATAGCTTAAGTAGCTAAAGAGTCTTAAGTAAGTATCTCTTAACTCTTATAATAGTATACCTAATAGTATAGCTAGTAGAAAAAAGACTAAAAGCTATTAGAAGTATAGAAGAAGCTATTAAAGTTATAAGAATAAATATTATAAAGACTATTCTACTAGTAAGCTCTATTTTTATACTTATTATAGTAAGTATATATAAACTCTTAGATAAAAGAAAGAAGCTAGCTAAAGTTACGCTCTTTAAAAATATTAAAAGCTTAATTAAAAAAGTTATAAAGTAAGTTAAGTAAAAGAGAGTAGTTAAAGAAAAAAGTAATAACTAAAAAAAAAGCGTAGTTAGTAAGACCTAAGAGCTTATAAGTAAAAAGGATAGATACTTACTTTTATACTAGAAATAATATATTATAGAAATAGAGTAAAAAGCTTTACTTTTAGTTTAATAGTAACTTAAAAGTAGTTTACCTAGGTTATAAAGTAGCTAAAAAGGATTATTACTACTATAGTTACTTTAGCTAAGCTAGCTAGCTATATAAGACTTAGGTTAGAAGTTAAAAGTAGCTATAATAATTAAAGTAGAAAGCGAATAAGAGAATAGAGCTAAGAAACTAGTAAGAGAGTATAGAGTAGCTAAGATAAGCCTAAGAAAAAAAAGAAGAAAATAGAATAAAAAATAGAAAGATAAAGTTTAAGTATACCTCTAGAGAGTATTTATAACTTTACTAAAAATTATAAAAGTAAATAACTACAAGAGCTTAACTACTAGTAAAGATGTTTAAATATAAGGCCTAAGGGCCCTACGCTAGCTTAACTAATAAATATATATATATAAGAAAAGAGCTAGCTATTAAAAATTAATAAGTAAGA
>JALNQF010000942.1:0-10472 GCA_028456385.1 Ophiosphaerella korrae | reverse complement strand
AACTTACTAATATTATAAACTTACTAATATTATAAACTTACTAATATTATAAACTTACTAATATATTAGTAAGTTTACAACTTACTAATATCGTAAACTTACTAATATTGCGAACTTACTAATATATTAGTAAGTTTATAACTTACTAACATTTAACTACCTTTCTACTTTTAGTTAGCGCTTAGTAAGCTACTAGGTATATATACCTAGTACTTACTTAAATAGCTTTATCTACTATTTACTCTTTTTAGTTAATTATTAAAACTACTTTATTAAGTTATCTTACGTAAAGTCTACTTTACAAACTATAAGCTTTTTAACTATAATAACTTTAATATACGCTATTAGAGCTAGAATTACTATAGCTACTAGCCTATTATAACCTTTAAATATAATTTAAACCTACTAGCCTTTATATAATAGGCACTATTACTAGTAGCTACTTTTTTAGGTAAGAATAGTACGTCCCTTAAGCTAACTATATAAGCTAGCTAATACTTTAGCGTACTCTATATAGGCTATCTATAGATTACTCTATAGTAGCTCTACTTAGGATTAGTATAGTACTCTATTTAATACTTTAGCTTTCTCTAATCTAGGTTATCTTACTAGTACTTCCCTATTAAATAGTAAGTATATTAACTAGCTAGTATAATATCTATAAGAAGATACCTAACTATCTCTAGCGTTAGTAGAATAAGAGCTAAATATCTACTAGACTTACCTTCTAATTATTCCTTGTTAAGAGGTTTAAATTATACTTATTCTAATTACAAGACCTAAAAGAGCTCTATATTAGTATTTATTATTACTACTTCTTTATATTAGGATTAGGTAATTTGCGCGCCTACTACCTTCTTTAGATATAGTAGCTATTTCTTAGGCTCCCTCTCTAGAATTAAACCTTAATTCTCTATTACTTATTAAAACTATAGTAAGCTAATACCTTACTATTAAAAGTTAATAGAGTAGAAATTTAAATAAACTATTACTAGTATAAAGCTATATAATCTATAAAGTTATTATAAATTACTAAGAAGCTCTAAAGGGCGTTAGTTTTTTATCTAATAAATATACCCCTCTTAAAGTTAAGGTTTTTAGCATATATTAGCTCTAGAATTACTATAGTTATCTAAGTAGTAAAGTACTATTAAATAAACAATAACTAATTTAATAAGCTATTTGTAGTTTTATAGTATAATTACTTATACTTAGATATATATAGCTTAATCTTTAAGATAAGTATATAACTACTAGTAGAATTAACTAAGTAACTACCTTAAGCCTATACGCTAGGGCGCACGAGTAGACTCTCTAAAGGTAGCAAGTTTACTAAGTAAGTAGGTGCTAAAGCGCCCTAAATTACTACTCTATTTAGGCGAGGCCTCTATAGCGTATACGCAACTAATTTATTTACTTCTACTAAGTTCTCTAAGGTCTAGTCTATAATAAGCTATATACCTAGTATTACTATTAATATATTTCTACTATATATAGCCTTTAAGAAGAGAAAGCCTATACTTTATTACGTATTTATATATAGAAATAGGGCAAGACTATCTCTAAAGATCTAGTAAATAATTTAGTAAAGCTAGTAATCTATAGACCTAAAAGGTACTTACTAATAAATTAATAGGACTTTAGTTACTAAGGCTACGTAAGGTCTATTACCTAAAGGCGCTAGACTATAAGTTAGAGGGTCGCTAAGCCCTTAGTAGTGTACTAGTAATAAGTACGTAGCTAACTACTACCTAGAAAATAAGGCTAGCTAGTATAATACTAGTTTTACCTAAAGGTAGTATAAACTTAGGTAGTACTATAAGTAATAGCCCCTAAAGTCCGCGAAGTTTAAAGAAGAAGTACTAGAGTTTAGTAATTAAGCTACTCTACACCCTAAGGCTAAAGCCTATAGTACCTCTATACTTACTAAAAGCTTTTATAATTATATTACTACTTGCAATTAAGTTAAGTATAAAGTAGTTAATTATTAGAGATCTTAACTACTCTTCTTATATAATATACAACTACTTTTAAGTTTAATTTTATTATTATAGGGTTAAGGTAGTAGAAAAGAGTTTATAGTTAATACGTTTTATATATAGAAGTTACGTAAAACTAATTTTCTTACTAAAATTTATAAAAACCTTAGTACTATACTCGCTAAGTACTACTTTAGACTTAGTAAAAAAAAAAATCTAAAATTAATATAGTATAATAATAAGACTTTATTAGTATTAATAATATATTTCTATAATTATATAGTTAAAGTAGAAGTAATATAAAAGAAAAGTATAAAAATAAAAAATTTAGTATACTATTATAAGGGAGTTATCCCTTATATCTCTTATTTTTACACTAATATTAGTAAGTTTACAACTTACTAATATTACAAACTTACTAATATTATAAACTTACTAACATCGTAAACTTACTAATATTGCGAACTTACTAACATATTAGTAAGTTTATAACTTACTAATATTTAACTACTTTTTTACTTTTAGTTAGCGCTTAGTAAGCTACTAGGTATATATACCTAGTACTTACTTAAATAGCTTTATCTACTATTTACTCTTTTTAGTTAATTATTAAAACTACTTTATTAAGTTATCTTACGTAAAGTCTACTTTATACTCCTATTTAGAAGCTAGTTTTATTAAAGTTGTAGATATTCTTATCTACTACCTTATACTAAGCTTTAGTCTTCTCTACAAGCTTAAACTACCTACTAACAACTTTAAGATCTTCTTAGAGTATTCTCTAGTAATCCTTTACTTAATTAAACGCTATTTTTAGCTTAGCTAAACATACTACAAAGCGTATAGGCTAGTTCTTACCTATAAGTATTCTACCCTATATAGTAAGTAGTTTATTAGCTATATTAGCTACCTTATAGAGCTAGGGCGTAAATCCTTACTAATTAAAGTTAAGAATATATTAGACAATTAACTACTCTTTAGTTATAGTTAGTTTCTAGTAGCTAGGTTATATAGTTATATATAGAGTAATTCCTTTAAGTTATTTAAAGAGCTATTAATAATAGATATTAAAAGCTTTAGTAGCGCGTTATTAGCTTTAAAACTAGCTAGAAGCTAAGGCTTAGATAGTAAGCTTAAGCCTACCTTCTTATTTAGAAATAATATTTTACTATTATTAAGATATAGTATTATAGAGGTAGTATTTATAATACTAAGAAAAAAGTAGCTAGCTTAGTAGTATAGCTAGCTTAGTAGTAGAATATATTAAGCCCTTTTATAGTTACTCCTACTATAAGCCTTTTTACTCTTCTACGTAGCTATTAACGCCTCTATAGCTACTTACGTTAACGTCTCTCTATACTCTATAGTCTTACTATACTAAATTTACTTTCTTTTACGTAACTTTTACTTAGTTATTACTTCTAATTACTCTTTAAGCTCCTTTATATAGGTATCTTAAAGAACGTATTTATATAGTATTAATTTAGCGCCCTTAATAAGCTAGTAAAAGAAGCTCTATATAGTAGTAGGTAAGTAATAGAGAAAGCTATTTAAGAGCTTTAACTAAGACCTAAATTTATAAGTATTACTTAGAGTCTTTAACTACTATAGTGTTTCTAGTAGTAGGAGTCCTAGTAAGGTATAAATACGCACGTTAAAGTAATCTAGTACTTACTACGCGTTTAGAAGAATAAGTCCTAAAGCCTTAAAAGCCTTCTTGTAGTTCTACTTAGTAAATACGTTAAAAAATACATCTCTAAAGGCTAGAAAGAAGCCTTTTTTATTAATATAGAAGACGCGTTTTTATACTAAGTCTTGTATATATTTAGAGTACTTATACTTTAGTAGTAAGAAGTATACTATATTAAGTAGCTAGAAGATATATAATAAATAGGTAAGTATATAGAGAGTTAAGATCTTGTTGTTATAGGTGTAATAGAAGAAATCGAGATAGAACCAATTAGTCCCAATCTAGGCGCTAACGAAGCATAGAACAAGTAGAGTAACGACCTTAATTAGGAGACTATACATAACTAGGACACCTAGGCTAATCTATAATCTATAGACTCTTAGCATTAATAGATTATAGATCAAGACAATCTATAATCTACTAGTCTTAGCAACTACAGATTATAGATCACGACGAGTATATAGTTAGTAAGATGCGCATTGTTAAGATAGTATTAGTAATTTAATCCTTTAACTATAGAACGCTAATAAAAGATAGTTACAAAATATCTTCTATTATTTATAAGTTATTACAGATTATAACCTAAGCTTTTACTATTAACTCTTAATCTACTAGCACCCTTTAGACACTAGGAAGTTAACCCTAGTAACACTCTATTACACCTTGCCAATCTAGTTATTACAAGAAGCAAAGCGTAAGTAGCGCACAGTCTAGCTAACATAATAGTAGAAAGTTTAACTAAAATAAGTAAAGCCCCTAAGAGTAGTTATAAGTCTAACAGCACTATATAAGAAACAATTAAGGACTAAATTAACAATTTAATCTTAGATAAAGAAGATATAAAAATAGTAATCAATGCTTTAGAAATATAGAACAAGGAACTACAAGATTACGCAAAGCAGAATAAAGCACAGATTAAAGCTATTATCAAAGGTTAGAATTAGATAGAACTAATTACACAACGCCTAGCAATAAGTACAACAAAGAAACTACCTAAGATACCTATCCTTAAGAAGTTTAACAGAACAAGAGAGAAATTAAGACCCTTTATTACCTTAGCACAACTCTAGATAGATATACAAGCACTATACTTTAATACAAAAGAAAAGAAAGTAATATATATTAGGTTGCACCTTAAGGAAGACGCAATAAGATAGTACAAACCTTACTAGACAGACTATACAACACACTCTCTAATAACCTAAAAGGACGAAACTAGAGCTATTTTTAGAAGTTACGAGTACTTTACTAAACGAATAAGAGCAGCATTTAGAGACATAGACGTTACCTAATAAGCTAAAGAATAGCTAAAAAAGCTTATACAAAGTTAAAGTGTTCTAAAGTATATATTATAGTTTAAATAACTATCTTAGAATATAGAATAAAATAAGTTAGCTTTAATATTACAATTTAAGTAAGGACTAAACTCTAAGATCTAATACGAGATAATACATATAGAGAAACTAAGGACACTAGAAGCCCTAAAGTAATAGGTAATACAAATTAACAATAATCTTCGAGAATAGAAGAAAAACAAATATAGAGGTTACACCTAGAATTATAACAAAGGAGACCCTATAATCCTTAACGCTAATAAGGATAGAAAGAAAAAGAAGAATAAAGACTTTACGTACTTTAACTATAGCAAACTAGGCTACTACGCGAAAGACTACTAATTAAAGAAGAGAAAAGATACAGCATATTATAAATATAGGAAACCTAGACACTTTATAAAAGACTATAAGAATAAGGACCTAAAGAAAGAAACCTAGTTAAAGACGACTAAAAAGAAGAAAGAAGCACTACAAGTACAGGCTAAACCTTAGGAGAAGGTAGCTAGGAGTAAAGAAATATAATACGTAATACTCTACTAGACCTTTTGTTACAAAGACAACTACTATATATATCTTTCTAGTAAATAGAGAGTAGGATACTTCCTACAATAGAGACAGAGAGCAGCTATAATAAAAGAAAGAACAAAAGCTTAGCTAGAAGAAATAGCCTAAGTAATAGACCTACTAGTAGAAGATCTAGAAGGGGAAGAGCCCCTAGTACTATTAATCTAGGCCGAAGGACTAGCACTAGATAAAGAGACTACTACAACTACCTCTAAAGGACTACAAGGAAGTAAGAGATAGGTTAGTATAAGAGACATAGAGTATACCTAGCTAATAATATATAGTTATAATAGCTACATAACAAGTAATATAGAAGAACAAAATAAAGAATAGAAGTTTGTTTAGAAATACTTACTAGTTATAAGTATAGAGGAAGCGTACAAAGACTAGAAAGAACGCAATCCTAAAGAAATAAAGTTTATACTATTTTAAGAATAGATAAAGTAATATATAGTTGTAGTAGGAAGAATACCTATATAAAAAGAATAGCAACACCTTACAAGAAAGACGCGATAGATTAATAAAGCCTATATACTAAGAGTACTAGTAGTATACTATATCCTAATAATAGACACACCTAGCAAAAGTAAATACTAAGAAGGAGATAATAAAATAATAGATCTAAAACACCTAGTATACTTTAAAGTATTATAGATATCGTGCCTAGACAAGAATTACATTATATATAGGAACTCTAAAGTAAACAACAATATATAGCCTATAAGAAGAAGAGGCTATAACTATACAAGAGTAATTCTAGTAGAAAACATCTAAGGATAGGAAGTAATCCTAGAAGATAGATACGTAGTAGTAAGACTAGGCCTAAAACTATCTAAGAAATGCGTCTAAGGAGGACTATAGTACAAATACATATATAATAAATATCTAAAATACAAAAAATACAAACTTAAAGTAGGCCTATAGCTCTAGAAAGACAGACAATTTATAAAGTTACCTAAGCAAGAAAAACTAGAAGGTATAAGAGGCCTATATATTACAAAAACAAGTATATACTAAAGAAAGAAAGTATAATTAATAATTAATAGTAGAGCTACGAGAAACTTTATATTAAAGAAGTTTATAGAAATATAGGAAATAAAGTATATAATAAAGAAATACCCTTAACAACTAAGTACGATTAAAGGAAAACTATTCTAGGAACTAATATAGTTCGAGACAGTACCTTTAATACTAAGGTTAGAAGGACTAGAAATTAAGAACATAGTTATAGATATAACGACAATTAATAACGAACAAGATATAATATTAGGTATACTATAGTTATAGATAACTAACCTACACATTAATTAGAGAATAGAGAAGATTAACTACTATAGAATAGATACGTTAAAGGCCTATAAGAACACCTGCAAGGGAGAATTCCTAAAAGAATATAAGAAATAAGAAGAATAGCTTATAGAACCTAAAGATTACCTTCTAGAATATTAACTATAGGACTTAGCAATAGAAATAAAAGAAGGAAAAGACGTAAGGTAGAGCCTAGTCTATAGGAAAATAGAAGAAAAGTTAAAGATTAAACAAACATTTATTCAAAACGTAATAAAAAAGAGATAGATAAGAGAATCTAAATCCTTAGTAGCCTATAGACTTATCTTTATAGACAAGAAAGGAACAAGTAACAAAAGACCTTGTATAGACTTTAGAAAAACTAATATAGTTATAAACAAGAACTAATACCCCTTACTAAAGATAGATATAATACAAGATAAACTATAGAAAGTAACAATCTTTACAAAGTTAGATATCTAGAACGCCTACTACTAAATTAGAATTAAAAAAGGCAACAAATAGAAAATAGTATTTAGAACACAATAGAGATTATATAAATATTTAGTTATACTGTTTAGCTTAACAAACGCACTAGCAGCATTCTAAGAAAGGATTAATATAGTACTAAGAGAGTACTTAGATATATTTATATTTACATACTTAGACGACATCCTTATATTCTTAGAAATAGAGGAAGAATATATACAATATATACACAAAGTACTAGAAAAACTAGTAGAAGCTAAAATGTTTCTTAAAATAAGAAAATGCGAGTTCTATACAAAGAAAATAGATTTCCTAGGGTTTATTATAGAACTAAGAAAAATCAAAATTAATCTAGAGAAGATTAAGTTAATTAATAAATAGCTAACACTAAGAAACTTAAAAGAGGTACAACAATTTTATAGGCTAGCTAACTTTTATAAGAAGTTAATAGTAGGATAGTCTAAAGATATAGAACTAATAACAAGACTTATAAAAAAAGATACGCTATTTAAATAGACAAAAGAATGTAATAAGGTATTTAAAAAGATTAAGAAGAAGTTTATAGAAAACCTAGTTATTAGAATATATAACCTAGACCTACTAGCAATAGTAAAGATAGACGCATCTAACTTAGTCTATAGAATAGCACTAATACAGGAAGACCTAGAGACTAAAAAAGAACACTTAGTTAAGTACTTCTCTAAGAAAATAAAGACAGTAGAACTTAACTACCTAATCTACAATAAAGAGATACTAGTAATCTACAAAGTATTTAAGCAATAGAGAGTATACCTATAAGGAGCGAAATATTAGATAAAGGTTTACACAGACTATAAGAATCTTATAGGATTTATAACAAATAAAGAATTATTACAACGTTATACAAGATAGTAGGAATACTTATTAACGTTTAATATAGAAATTATATATACAAAAGGGAAAGATAATTAGTTTATAGACGCCTTTAGTAAAAGGCTAGACTTATAAGAAGAAGTAAGCGCTACTAGTATAGTTTTAGTTAAGAACAAAGATGGACACTTAGTCCTAAATATATATAAAATAGCTGCAACACTTAAAAGAAAGAGTAGTAAGCTAGATAAATAGATTTAGAAAACAACGAAAAAAGTATCTAAAGAAATAAAGAAACTAGAAATCTAAGAAGGATTTGCACAAGCCTATAGAAGAATATATATCCTAAAGAAGATCTAGAGAGAATTTATACAATAATTCTATAAATTACTAGTATATAGTTACTAAAGTATTAAGAAAATATTAGATAGACTACTACGAGATTACTATATTCTAAAAGTAAGACAATTAGTAATAGAGGTACTACAAGACTATATAGAATGTTAAAAGAATAAATACAACAGACATACACTATATAGAATATTACAACTAGTAGAAGTACTAGAATAACTATAGGGAGTTATTACAATAGACTTTATTATAAAGTTACTAAAGTCTAAAGACTTAATATTAGGGGTTAAATATAATAGAATCTTAATAATAGTAGATAAGCTTATAAAGTATATATACTTTAGACTATATAAAGAAAAAAGCGGGATAGAAGTTGCTGTACACTAGGTTCTAGGAACCGTAATTAGTTAATATAGACTACTAGATAAGATCGTTATAGATAGAAACGTACAATTTATATTAAAACTATAGGGAACGATAACAGCGTAATTAGGAATTAAATATACAATATCTATAGTATATTACCTACAAATAAATAGATAGTTAGAACGAATAAATTAGATAGTAAAACAATACCTAAGATACTACCTTAACTACAACTAGAATAATTAGGTATAGTTACTACCTATAGTACAGCTAGCATACAACAGCGCAAAGAACGTAGTAATAGGAGTATTACTTTTCTTTGCGAACTATAGATTTAAACCTAACGTATACTAAATACTAAGAAATTAGATATCTTAGTCTCTAAGAGGAGAAAACTTCGCTAATAGACTTAAGGATATATATAATTAACTAAGACAAGATATAGAATTCTTATATAATTAAATAACAAAGTACTATAATAAGAAGTATAAAGAGAGACCCTAATTTTAAGAAAGAGAAAAAGTATAGTTAGTATAAAAGAATATTAAAAGCAAGAGACTAAGCTTAAAATTAGACTACGTTAAAATAAGACTATACAAAATTAAGAAAGAAGTTATACTAGTTATATTTAAATTAAAGCTACTAAAAAAGATAAAGATATACCTAACATTCTACGTAGCCCTACTAGAACAAGCACTACTAGAAGTAGAACTACTAGTATACAAAGTAGACACGTATAGAGAATAAGAAGAATAAGAAGTTAAGAAAATCCTATAGCACTAGTTCTAAAATAGAAGAGACTACTACTTAGTAGAATAAATAGGTATAGACGAAAAAGGATAACTATAGGAAGAAATATAGGAACTAGAGGATAATCTTAATTACCTTAAAAAACTAGAGGAGTTCTAAAGTTAAAACCTTCTAGAACGCCTAGTAGTAAACTAAGAGAACTAACATTACTAACAATAGATAGAGAGACAATAGGGACGTCTAGCGTAGGACTTACTATAGTAACACTAAACGCCTTATCTAAGTCTAGCTTAGCTTCTAGAGCTACTAACTACTTAGCTAATTTCTTATTATTTAAGGCCTTTATCTTACAAAGACAAAAGAGATAAGCTTAATTCTCTACTAGCTTACTCTACGTAAGCTCCTAGATACGCTTACGCTTAGCTTTAGCTTCTATAATTTAAGATAGTAATTTCTCTTAAGTCTAGTTAATAGCTTTCCCTATTATTGTTAAGCCTAGACGCAAAAATAAGTGTAATAAACTTATACTTAGAAAAAGAAATACTAGATATGTTATAAGAGCTACGTATATTCGCACAAATATACGCCTTATAAGCCCTACTATTATTTGTAGAAATAATATAAAGAAGAGACTTAGGGTTTAACTTAAGAGAAGTATAACAAGAGTAAGGAAATATTTTAACACTATTGCGTAACACGCAATTAGTAAAGAGGTATAATAGGCCTCTTATTGTTAACTATAGGTGCCTATCTTAAAGGAGGTTAGTAGATTACGAGGTAATAGTAAAAGCTTAGGGGTAATCTATAATAACT
>JALNQF010000941.1:0-10480 GCA_028456385.1 Ophiosphaerella korrae | reverse complement strand
TACTTAATATTATATATATAAATTAACTATTATTTATAGTTATTACTTAATTACTATATAAACTTTTATTATTACTTCTTAGTCTACTAATACTCCTAATAGTTACTATAGTTAATAATAGGTAACCTATTATAAAATAACTTATAATTAAAATATATAATATAATTTATAGATCTATAGAGTATATAAATAAAATTATATTATAGATTAATAGATTAGTATAAGTAAAAAGTTAGTAAGAATATATATTATTAGAATAGTATTAGTAATTTAATCTCTAACTAAAAGTAATAATATATTAATATTATAAAAATTATTCTATTATTTAAAAAGTTTATTACTTAATTACTATATATACTTTAGTTATTAACTTTTAGTTTACTATAACTCTTTTCTAGAGTACTTAGTAGTTAATAACTAAGTAGTCTATTATATAACTACTTAGCTAAATATAACCTTTATAATATTATAACTAGCTAATTTTTTTATAAACTTAAGTACTACTTACTATAAAGCTACTAATTAAGTACTTATATACTTCTCTTATATAAGATTAAAAGTACTTTAGCTAAGTAGTAATAACTTATTATAAGTTACTAGTAATACTTCTTTTACTAATAATACTATAGACTAGAAAAGCTTTTAAGGCTATATAATTAAACTTTTTAATAAGCTTATTATATAGAAAGTAAATAAGTAAGATATAGTTACTATATTTATAACTAAAGCTAAATTACTAGCTCTATTATAAGTAACTAAAGAAGTAATTTTTATATTAAAACTTCTTAATAAACTATATTACTATCTAGTATAATAATACTTAAATAATCTAGCTTATTACTAAAGAACTAGCTAAGCTATAAACTAAGCTTTAGTATATTAATATCTATAATTACTAGCTAAGATAAGAAGTCTCTACTAGCTAAATTAAAGTAGAATATAGTTTATTAATAGAGATAATAGTAGATAGCTTTATAAAGGTCTTACTAGTAAATAAATAAGAAAGTTTCTTAAATTAGCTTAGACTATTAAAAGTAACTAAATACTAAATAATATATAAAGCACCTCTTAATAAAATCTAAGACTACTTTAATAATCTTATAATTATTTTATAAATATCTAGCTTGCTAACAAGTTGCTAACCTAAAGGGGTGTATTAGATGAGTTGTATGATTAGATGCGCGATGCGCGATTAGATGCGCGATAGCATGTGCGCAGAGAGGCGCAACAGATTCCGGGTGTACCTGGAATCTGTTGATTGGCTCGCTTAAGCTAGTACGGCGATCTGATTGGCTTGGCGCACGAGCGTGACGATCGCTAAGTCGCCAACCCCGCCGCAGCTGAAAAGATCGCAGCCTCGACCTTCACGAACAAAGGAATCGAACAAAGAATCTCACATGCAAGGAGATAGACTACGTCAGCACGACTGATACAACAAAGAAACCAGCACCTCAACAGAAGGGGTGTTGAGGATCCGGCTCGCCGCCGTCTCGAGAGACCCAGCCGAGACCGCCGCATCGCAGATACATAGATAGAGCGCAGGGCCAGAGATAGACAGCAGAATCAATCCACTCAGTTCATACCCAGTGCCTTCAAGTCATAGGTGATCAATCTGAAAAAGGGCTTTTCTGAAAGCCTCAGTATCCCTCTCTTACAAGGCCCTCACATGGCCGTTACGAAAAAGCCTTTTTATCAAACTGCTATAACCTCCTTCAAATCCAACAAATTGACAACCCTGTGGCAGCTGCAGGAATACATGCCCATGCCACAGCAAAAACATGGGAAGGCGTGGCCGTCACAACTAGCGTAGCCGAACTGCCAGGATCTAGACGCGTTCCGGTGCCAGGCGCCCGTGTCTCCTTGGAACCAGGCATAGCCATTGACTATGCAGAAAGGCGGCTTGCCTTGGCGGCGTAGCATACGGATGTTGAAGGGGCTCAGCGTGAGGATGGATATTAGAGCCTCATGGGCAAGCATGTCGGAGAGCGTGGTGGGAAGAGTAGTGGCTGGAGCGGATGCTGGGCCCATGGCTTCCGTGGCCTGGCTGGAGGTCTGTCGTATCCTGTCCTCCTTGACTGCTCGCATTTCCATGATGCGTCTGCGGCCCCAGGTGCCAAAATCTTCTGCGTCCTGGTCGTCTTGCTCCTGTGCGCCCAGGTGGACGACTCGGCCGACTGGGCCCAGCTGAGCCAGGTCCTCTTGGAAACACAGCTCGGCGGCGAAATCATCCTCCCACTCCTTGTTGCCCAGTCTGAGTTGGGTGTCGCCGTTCCGCGCGAGGCGGGCAGCATGGTAGGGCGCGTCAGAGAAGCACAGGTAGCAGGCGCCCTTTGCGCGACCCACCTTGTTGGGGTGTCTACGTGTGCGTTGGTAGGCGTGGCGGGCGGAGCGCAAGTCAGCGTAGGTGGGCAAGGGAATGCGACCTGCTGTCTGCATGGCCTTCTCTGAGGATTGATACATGTTGATGATAGTAGGTACCTGGGTAGCACGCCCAATCAAGAGGACTACGGGGGGTGGTTCAACTGAAGGCCAGAAGAGCTCAAACAGCATGTATATATATACACTCTTTGATATCGCTGTTTACTTCAACCCTCCGCCCTCAGCCCTCGGCCCTTGACACTGATGGGAGTGCATCGGCCCCTCACGTGCTGGGGCGGTGCATATGTGGCTGTGCCCGCCCAACCATTCCAGTACCTCACAACCTGCACCACTACTATCCTGTCACGAATCTTCCCTTCTATCTAACCTCCAAAGGAGATCGGATCTGTTTAAACGAAATTATTGGCAACAGACCACATATTGCTTTGTCGTCGTCCCTGCATCACCTGTGCGGCGTCCCTGCTGCGGTCAGTCTTCTCATTCGTCCGCTCGGATAGCCTTACGGTCGGCCTGATGTTGTGCATGCTCTAGCGGTAACACCTAATTTTGCATGATGATCCCTATACACTTCGGTACGAGCTGTCTAATGAGAGCCTTCTCTTTTCGAGGGTGAGAGTCATGACGCCCGCGCCGCATTTCACAACATGGGGCGATAAAAAGGCAATATGATAATCGCCATATAAGGTGGGCCATGGAGAAGCAACCTAGGACACAACAGTATCATCTTTGTGCCTCTGATATTGAACCCTCATTCTTCATCAACTGTACTTTCCCACGAGGGCCAGAAGCATGTTCACTATGCGAATCTTATGGGTCTTGTGCTCACTTGCATTCACTGCAGTAACAGCATCTCTCCCCCTTAAGCCAGAAGGGGTGGCAGTCGTAAAGTCCACCAAGTTTCCTGGAGTTTCGATTTCCTTCAAGGAGGTGTGTAAATTTTTGATTCGAGAGACCTTTATTTTCTAACTGTAATTGAGACTAGTATATGCGAGACCACAAAGGGGGTCAAAGGCTACAGCGGATATGTCAACCTCCCACGCAACCCTGCCGAAAATCGGAATTACGAAAGCCATATATATTTCTGGTTCTTTGAAGCCCGCAAAGATGCTAAGAATGCTCCACTGTCAGCTTGGCTGCAAGGTGGGCCTGGTGTGCCATCCACTTCGGCGGCACTTTACGAAGTTGGCCCTTGCATAGTGGGCGAGGACTCGAGATCAACCGAACTCAGCCCATGGTCTTGGAACGACAAGGTCAACATGGTCTTCATCGATCAGCCTGTTCAAGTTGGATACTCTTACGACACATTGGTCAACGGAACCCTCGATGTAGTTAACTCGCCATTTGCATACAAACCAGCAAACTTCTCAAATACCGGTGTTCCCAACACCAATCTCACCCACTTAGTTGGGACTTTTCCTTCTCAGAATCCTGCCAATGCGCCGAACACCTCAATGGCGGCTGCGCCCATCATGTGGCATTTCATGCAGACTTGGATGCAAGAGCAAGTCTTCACACTTACTATTAGCATTAAGTTAACTGCTTACACTGGCGTAGATTTCCCAAATATAAGCAACGGAACAATAGATTCAGCATGTGGGGCGAGTCTTATTTTGGCCACTACGGTCCAGTTTTCGCCGATTACTTCCAACAACAAAACGATAAAATTGCGAATGGTAGCTTTAGAGGTTCTGCTGTCGAGCTCCATCTTGACACGCTCGGATTCGTCAACGCTTGCATTGATATCGATACGCAAATGATCTACTACCCCGAGTTCGCTTACAACAATACGTACGGGATCAAGCTTATCAATCAAACCCAGTATGAGTCTGCAATTGCTGCATCACCAATATGCAAAAATATGACAGCAGCGTGCAGGAAAATTGCTGCTGAGAAAGATCCATTTGGAATAGGAAATCAAAAAGACGTCAACGAGGCTTGCAAAAAAGCATACACCTACTGCTTCAATAGCATGCGTAACGATTTCGATAAGTCAGGAGTAAGTTTAATTGTGTTTAAAAAGGCACTCTAGATCTGACTGGCCTACAGCGCAACAAGTTTGACATCACCGTTCCGGAACTACCCTTGGCCGATCCGCCTAAGTATGCTGCCGGCTACTTGAACAACGCAGAAATTCAGCAAGCTCTGGGAGTTCCTCTAAACTGGACAGGCCAGTCAATTCCCAGTGCTATAGGTAAGCAACCGTAACAGTTCTGTGAGCGTATGGAGTCCGACTGACTTTTTGTCAACAGGTTTTGATACAACAGGCGATTTCGTCTTAGGCGATGGTATCACAAAGCTTGGAAAACTGCTTGATAGAGGCATCAAAGTTGCTTTTGTCTACGGCGATCGCGATTTTCAATGCAACTGGATGGGTGGCGAAGCCGTCAGTCTTGCAATCGACTCTGGCATGTCTGCCAACTTTAAAAAGGCGGGTTATGCTAGTATTGAGACAAACTCTATATATATCGGCGGCTTGGTACGACAGCACGGTAACTTAACGTTTTCTCGCGTCTTCCAGGCCGAACATGGAGGTAAGGCTGTTAATTCATCCTGGCTCAAAATTTTCAACTGACTTAGCCCCACGCAGCACCGTACTCTCAACCTGAAACTACTTACCAGATCTTCAACCGGATAATGTCTAACACTGATGTCGCGACTGGTAAAGAACCGTGCACTGAAAGCTATTCCAGCGCAGGCCCAAATTCGGCCTGGTCAACATCTGAGGTACCAAAACATAACAAACCTGCGAAATGCTATCTCTGGGATGTTATGGAGACGTGTACAAAGGAGGAAATGTCGATTTTGTACAGCGGAAAAGCGATTGTGAAAGATTTCATCCTCGCTGGTCAAGCGAAGGCGATAGCCAACTGAGGCACTAAGTATCAATACGTCTGTTATCATAACAGGGGGTATATCGTTTCAAAATATGGAAAAGTTGAAGAGGAAGGAGCAGTACATGTGTAGCTCAGCTAAATTTTAAATTTTAAGATTTTTTTGTTTTTGGATAACTAGGATTGAGCCTGAGCTGCTGGAAATCCCTAGATGCAGGCTAATTCCAGTACTGATCACTTTGTGATGTTGATGCAGCCGAGACATGCGAGAACGAAGTTTTTAGCTCAAACGTCTCGACAGCTGCTAGGTAGCATTTTGGGCTCCAACAACTCACCTGGGCATGATAAAGGATTCGAGGTGCACTTGTGGGGGTCCCTGAAGAGGTTTGAGATCATATACATAATTGGTTATTCGTCATTTCATCACTAACACTCTCGACTCGATACTCTGGTGTTGGACAAACAAGGCTTCAGATCAACATCCAGCGCATGTGCATAATAGATAAGTAGTAGGGCTTAGCGCAGGGGCCTTCGAAGCTCATCGAAGCTATTAGAAATACAGTGTATTTCACATACAAATTTAGTATAGTGTATACCCTCTATTAGCCTAGGGTTGTCGTTTACTATAGTAATAGTAATAGTAATTACTAAATAATAGGTACTAAAAATAATCTAAAGTAAATATTAAAATAAATTGCTTATATCCTAAAAATACTTAACTTATAATTATTATTATAAAGATTTATAGAATAAAAAAAGATAGAAAAATAAAAGCTAAAAGTAATTAAGTTTAGTTTATATAAAACTATCTAAAGTATCTATTTTACTCTATTAATCTTTATTTTTTTTTATATTAGCTAAATATTATCTATTAATAATATAATTTAAACCTTAGATTACTATTATAACTAGTAATACTAGTTATACTTATTATAGTAGTAATAGAAAGTAATTAAATAGAGCTAATTAGCTCTATAATAGAAGATAATAAGCTTAATTAAGAAGTTAATTATAATAAAGATATATAATAACTTTATAGCTTTATAAAGCTTAGTAGTTATAAAGCTATAAAGCTAGTAGTAAAATAGTAAGTATATAGTTAGTAGTAATATATATTATTAGAATAGTATTAGTAATCTAATCTTTAACTAAAAATAATAGTACTTTAATATTATATACTAAAAATTATCTATTATTTATATTTTATTATATAATTACTATATATACTTTAGTTATTAATATCTAATTTACTTACTCTCTTTTTTAAAACTTTAAGTAGTTAATAACTTAAAGCTTTATTATACTTTACTAATTAAGTTATTAAAAAAAGTAAAGTATAAGTAGTATATAGTCTAAGCTAATTGTAATAGAGTTACTAGGGTCGACTTCCTAATAACCTTTAAGTTATTAGTAGATTAGGAAGTAATAATAAAAGCTCGTATTATAATCTACAATAACTATAAATAATAGAAGATATCTTATAACTATCTTGTATTAGTATTCTATAGTTAAAGGATTAAATTACTAATACTATTTTAATAATACGCACCTTATTAACTATATACTTATACTAATCTATTTATATAATACTATAGATTACTACTAATCTATTTATATATAACTATAGATTACTTTAATCTATTTATACGTTATTATAGAATATTCTAATCTATTTATACGTAATTATAGATTACTACTATATATCCTAGTTATAAGTAGTTTCCTAATTAAGGTTATTACTTTACTCGTCTTATACTTTGTTAGTATCTAAGTTAGGGCTAATTAGCTCTATCTTAATTTCTCTTGTTACGCTTATAACACTATCTCCTCTTTTAAATAGGTTCTAGTTTATCTATTCTAGGGCTAAAGTTATTAACTTAGTTTCTTTATTAATATTAAGCTCCTTATCCTCTCTTATACCTACTAAGTCTACTCTCTATTATCTTTAATTAGTAGATTGTATATTATATTATAGTATTACTATATTTCTTTATTCTTATTACAAGTCTTTAAATCCTCTTCTAGAGTATATTTCTTTAAAATATAGTAAGGTATATAAAGTATATATTTATACTAATACTTATACGTTTTATAATCTTTCTAGTATATCTCTTATAGAATATAAGTTAATAATACTTATTTATACGTCTATACTTATTTGTAATAAAGAGAGCTATTAATTATACTTAAGATAAACTATCTAAATAGATTACTAAGGCTAAAAAAGAACGTAATTAGATTCTAAGTATATAGGTAAAAAATTACACTTATTTAGTTTATCTTTATAAGATAAAAGCTTTAAATAATAAGAAGTTTATTACGTAAGCTACTTTTATAGAGTCTAAGCTTAATTTTAAGACTATAGTAGAGGCTATTCTTATAGTATTAGGTGTTCCTATTACTTCTCTATTTAGTAGTAGTAACGTTAATTTTCTTAGTTCGCTATAAGGCGCTCTAGAGAGTTTTAATTTTAGAACTCTTTTAGTTTCTTAAAGTAGTTAAGATTATCTTCTAGTTCTTATATATCTTCTTATAGTTATCCTTTCTTATCTATTCTTACCTATTTTACTAAGTAATAGTTCTTACTATTATAGAACTAGTATACTAGGATTTCTTTAACTTCTTATTCTTCCTATTCTCTATATATATCTACTTTATATACTAGTAGTTCTATATTTTATAGTACTATCTCTATTAGTACTATATAGAAGGTTAGGTATATCCTTATTTTACTTAGTAGCTTTAGTTTAAATATAACTAGCGTAACTTTCTTCTTAATCTTATATAGTTTTATCTTAACGTAATCTAGTTTTAAACTTAGTTGTTTACTTTTTACGTTTATCCTAACTAACTATACTTTTTCTCTCTCTCTAAATTAAGGTCCTTCTTAGTACTTCTTGTTATAATATTTTACTATTTAATTATACAAGAACTCTACATCCTATCTTAATTAATTATATATTTCTTTAAGTCTATTAGTAAAGCTTTTTCCTTTTAGAGACTAAGATTTTATATTTCTTAGTATTTAATATATACTAGGGTTAAATCTATAGTTTACAAAAAAAAGTAATACTCTTATTACTACGTTCTTTATACTATTATATACTAACTATACTATAAGTAGTAACTATACCTAGTTATTCTAATTATAGTTAAGGTAGTATCTTAAGTACTACTCTACTATCTAATTTATTTAATCTAATTATCTATCTATTTATAGGTAATATATAGTAGATATTATATATTATATTTCTAATTATACTATAATTATTTCCTATAGTTTTAATATAAACCTTATATCTCTATTTATAATAATCTTATCTAGTAGTCTATATTAACTAATTATAGTTCTTAGAACCTAGTATATAGTAACCTCTATCCTACTTTTTTCTTTATATAGCCTAAAATATAAATATTTTATAAGCTTATCTACTATTATTAGAATTCTATTATACTTAACCCCTAATATTAGGTCCTTTAACTTAAGTAACTTCGTAATAAAGTCTATTATAATAACTCCTTATAGTTATTCTAGTACTTTAATTAGTTGTAATATTCTATATAGTATATATCTACTATACTTATTTCTATAATATTCTATATAGTCTTGTAGTACTTCTATTACTAGCTATCTTACTTTTAGGATATAGTAGTCTATTAATAATATATCTATAGTTTTATTAATTTCTTAGTATCTATATACTAGTAATTTATAAAATTGTTATATAAATTCTTTTTAGATCTTTCTTAGTATATATATCTTTTTATAAGCTTATATAAGTCCTTCCTAGATCTCTAGTTTTTTTATTTCTTTAGATACTTCTTACGTTATTTTCTAAATCTATTTATCTAGCTTACTACTCTTTTATTTAAGTATTATAGCTATTCTAGGTATATTTAAAACTAAGTATCTTTCTTTATTCTTAACTAAAACTATACTAGTAGCGTTTACTTCTTCTTATAAGTCTAGTCTTCTACTAAGAGTATCTACTAGTTAGTTATCTTTCTCTTTTATATATATAATTTCTAAATTAAATATTAATAGAAATTCTTACTATCTTATATAGCGTTATAATAAGTCCTTATTTATTATAAATCTTATAAGATTCTTATAGTCTATATAGACTTTTATTTAGTATTTTACTCTTTATAAGTATACTCTCTATTATTTAAATACTTTATAGATTACTAGTATCTCTTTATTATAAATTAGATAGTTAAGCTCTACTAGCTTTATTTTCTTAGAGAAGTATTTAACTAAATATTCTTTTTTAGTCTTTAGGTCTTCTTATATTAGTGCTATTCTATAGACTAAGTTAGATATATCTATTTTTACTATTACTAGTAGGTCTAAGTTATATATTCTAATATCTAGGTTTTTTATAACCTTTCTTTTAATTGTATTAAATACTTTATTGTATTCTTTTATCTATTTATATAGTATATCTTTCTTTATAAGTTTTATTATAAGTTCTATATCTTTAGACTATTATACTATTAATTTTCTATAAAAATTTACTAACCTATAAAATTATTGTACCTCTTTTAGTTTTTTTAGTATTAGCTATTTAGTAATTAACTTAATTTTTCTTAGGTTAATCTTAATTTTTCCGAGTTTAATAATAAATCTAAGGAAATCTATTTCTTTTATATAGAACTCGTATTTTCTTATTTTAAAGAATAGTTTACTTTCTACTAATTTCTTTAGTACTTTGTATATATGTTATATATATTCTTCCTCTATTTCTAAGAATATAAGGATATTATCTAGATATATAAAGGTAAATATATCTAGGTACTCTTTTAGTACTATATTAATTCTTTCTTAAAAGGCTACTAGTATATTTATTAAGATAAAGAGTATAACTAGATATTTATATAGTTTATATTAAGTTCTAAACGCTATTTTCTATTTATTACCTTCTTTAATTCTAATTTAGTAGTAGGCGTTTTAGATATCTAGTTTTGTAAAGATCTTTACTTTTTATAGCTTATCTTATATTTTATCTATTTATAGTAAAGGGTATTAGTTCTTATTTATAATTACGTTAGTTTTCCTAAAATCTACGTAAGGTCTTTTATTACTTATTCTCTTTTTATCTATAAATATAAGTCTATATACTACTAAGGATTTAGATTCTTATATCTATCCTTTCTTTATTATATTTTCGATAAATACTTATTTAATCTTAGTGTAAGGGAGTTATCCCTTATATCTCTTATTTTCGCACTAATGTTAGTAAGTTTGCAACTTACTAATATTGCAAACT
>JALNQF010000940.1:0-10614 GCA_028456385.1 Ophiosphaerella korrae | reverse complement strand
TTATAATAAAGTCTATTATAATAACTTTTTAAAGTTATTCTAGTACTTTAACTAGTTATAATATTCTATATAGTATAAATTTACTATATTTATTTTTATAATATTCTATATAGTTTTATAGTACTTTAATTACTAGTTAGTTTACTTTTAGAATATATTAATCTTATAATAGTTTATCTAGTATTTTATTAATACTATAGTATTTATATACTAGTAGTTTATAAAACTATTATATAAACTCTTTTTATATCTTACTTAAGATATATATTCTTTTATATACTTTTATAAGTCTTTTTTAAGTTTTAAGTTTTTTATTTATTTAGAGACTTTTTTTATTTTTTTTAAAATCTATTTATTTAGCTTACTATTCTTTCTTTTAAGTATTATAGCTATTCTAAGTATATTTAGAATTAAATATCTTTTCTTATTCTTAACTAGAATTATACTAGTAGTATTTACTTCTTTTTTTAAGTCTAGTCTTCTACTTAAAGTATTTATAATCTACTTATCTTTACTCTTAGTATATATAATCTTAAAGTTAAATATTAATAAGTATTTTTACTATCTTATATAGTATTATAATAAGTTTTTACTTAGTATAAATCTTATAAGATTTTTATAGTTAGTATAAACCTTTATTTAATACTATACTTTTTATAAGTATAATTTTTATTACTTAAATACGTTATAAATTAAGTAGTTAAGCTTTACTAGCTTTATTTTCTTAAAGAAGTATTTAACTAAGTTATTTTATTTAGTAGTTAAGTCTTTTTATATTAGTACTATTATTTAGACTAAGTTTAATATATCTATTTTTACTATTACTAGTAAGTCTAGGTTATATATTCTAATAACTCGATTCTCTATAAACTTTTATTTAACTTAGTTAAATACTTTAATATATTTATTAGTCTATTTAAATAGTATTTCTTTTTTTATATATTTTATTAATTATTTTATTATTTTAGACTATTTTATTATTAACTTTCTATAAAAGCTTACTAGTCTATAAAATTATTATACTTCTTATAAGTTTCTTAGTATTAGCTATTTCTAAATTACTTTAATCTTATTTAAGTTAACTTTTATTTTTCCTATATTAATAAAAAATCTAAAAAAATTAGTTTTCTTTATATAGAATTTATATTTCCTTATTTTTAAGAATAGTTTATTTTCTACTAGTTTTCTAGTACCTTATGTATATATTATATATATACTTCTTCTATTTCTAAGAATATAAAGATATTATCTAAGTATATAAATATAAATATATTTAGGTATTTTTTTAAAACTATATTAATTCTTTTTTAATATACTACTTATATATTTATTTATCTAAAGAGTATAACTATATATAAAAATAGTTTATACTATATTTTAAATACTATTTAGTGTTTATTACTTTATTAAATTCTAATTTAATAGTAAGTATTTTAGATATCTAGTTTTATAAAGATTTAAGCTTTTTATAACTTATCTTATATTTTATTTAGATATAGTAAAGAGTATTAGTTTTTACTTATAATTACGTTTATCTTTTTAAAGTCTATATAGAGTTTCTTATTATTTATCTCTTTTCTAACTATAAATATTAGTCTATATACTACTAAATTTTAAGATTTTTATATCTATTATTTCTTTGTTATATTTTTAATAAATACTTATTTTATCTTAGATTTTTTTTAGTTTTTTAGAAGACTAGGCTCTATTCTATATTCTTTTCTTCTTTTAAGTCTATTACTAAGTTCTATAGCTTATAGTCTAGAAAGTAATTTTTAAGTTTAGTAAGTTATTTCTTTTATTTCTTATATTTTTATAGGAATTCTTCTTTATATATACTTATATTAGCTCTTAATATTCCTTTCCTAGAGTAGCTAATTTTCTCTATTCTCTAATTAACCTTTAGTTTAGTTATCTATAAATATAGTATACCTAATATTATTTCTTATTTCTTATTTATTATTATTATATTTATAACTATATTTCTAATTACTAATCTTTATATTTTTAATATAGAATATACTATTTTAAACCTAATAAGTTTTTAGAATAGCTTTCCTTTAATAGTACTTAGTTATTAAAAGTACTTCTTTATTATATACTTTATTTTTTATATTTCTATAAACTTTTTTAATATAAAGTTTTTTATAGCTCTACTATTAATTATTACTTATAGTTTTTTTCTTTATTAAATACTTATTTTTATAACATATACACTTTATATATTTTTTAGTTATTTTTACTTAAGTAATTTAGTAAATTATTTATTCTTTTAGACCTATTACTTTATTTTCTATTTATAGTTTTAATATTTTAGATATTTATTATATATATATTTATACTATAGTCTTTTATATATATATATTTTAGAAAGCTTAGGTCTTAGTCTAATTAATATATATTCTTTATTAAGTAATTTAATTAATTCTTAGCTTTAGATATTTTTATTAAAGTTACTTTTATATAATTTTATACTTTTCTTTATACTAGCTATATATAATTTTATACTTTTAATTTTCTATATAAGTAGTAATTTATATTTAAGTATAATACCTAGAATATTTTAAAGTATACTAGATATTCTAGATCTATTCTTTTAATATCTCTTACTTAGTATTTATCTATACTAGGTTTTATTATTACTAGGATATAGTATACTACTAGTATACGTAGAATATTAGCTTTATTAATTTATTATATTTTTTTATAAAGTACTACTATTCTTATTATATAAGTATCTTTTTTACTATAACTATATTTTATTCTATCTATTTTTAGAATATTATAAACTTTATTACTTTAAGATTACGTTATTTTTAGTTTTTATATACTTCTTCTATACTTATAACTAGTAAGTATTTTTAAATAAACTACTATTATTTATTTTATTTTACTATATTTATTTTTATATAGCTATTATAACTATATATTTTTAACTATGTATACTTTATACTTTTTATATTAATTTTACTTTTATCTTTTTATAATTCTTTTAAAGTAATTATAATATACTTTATAGGTAAGTTACTTACTTTTACTAAGCTTTTACTAAAACTACTATATTATAGCGTAAAATAGCTTACTTTAACCTAGTATACTATAATATAATATAAGATATTATTTAGAGTCTACTTTTACTATATTCTTATATATTTACGTATTATACCTAGTCTCTTTATATACTATATACTATTATTAAGATAGTTTACTTACTTTAGTATATATATACTTCTTTAACTTCTTCTTATTACTACGCGTACTAAAGTCTTTAAAAGTATCTAAGTATACTTTATTTTTAACTATTAAAGTCTTTTTTATTTAAATTATAACAAGTATACTAGAGTTAACTTCTTAATAACCTTTAAAGAGTATTAGTAGATTATAAGGTAATAATTAAAGCTTATTTTAAAATTAGTAATAACTATAAATAATAGTTAATTTGTAAATATAATATTAAGTATTAGCGTTCTAGGTTAGAAATTAGATTACTAATACTATCCTAATAATATATATTTTATTAACTATATACTTATATAAATCTATTTATTTAATACTATAGATTACTACTAATCTATTTATATATAATTATAGATTACTCTAATCTATTTATACGTAATTATAGATTACTACTACGTATCCTAGTTATAAGTAGTTTCCTAATTAAAGTTATTACCTTACTTATCCTATACTTTGTTAGTACCTAAGTTAAGACTAATTAGCTCTATCTCTATTTCTCTTATTATACTTATAATACTATCTTTCCTTTTAAGTAAGCTCTAGTTTATCTATTCTAGAGCTAAAGTTATTAACCTAGTTTCCTTATTAATATAGAGCTTCTTATCTTCTCTTATACCTACTAAATCTACCTTTTATTATCTTTAATTAGTAGATTTTATATTACGTTATAGTATTACTATATTTCTTTATTCTTATTATAAATCTTTAAATCTTCTTATAGAGTATATTTCTTTAAAATATAGTAAAGCTTATAAGGTATATATTTATACTAATACTTATATATCTTATAATCTTTTTAGTATATCTTTTATAAAGTATAGGTTAATAATACTTATTTATATATTTATACTTATTTATAATAGAGAGAGCTATTAACTATACTTAAGATAAACTATCTAGATAGATTACTAAAGCTAAAAAAGAACGTAATTACATTCTAAGTATATAAGTAGAAAATTATACTTATCTAGTTTATCTTTATAAGATAAAAGCTTTAAATAATAAGAAGTTTATTATATAAAATACTTTTATAGAGTTTAAGCTTAATTTTAAAGCTATAGTAGAGGCTACTCTTATTATATTAAGTATTCCTATTACGTCTCTATCTAGTAGTAGTAATATTAATTTTTTTAGTTTACTATAAAGTAGTCTAAAAGGTTTTAATTTTAGAACTCTTCTAGTTTCTTAAAGTAATTAAAGTTATCTTCTAGTTCCTATATATCTTCTTATATTTACCCTTTTTTATCTATACCTATTTATCTTACTAAGTAGTAGTTCTTACTATTATAGAACTAATATTATAGAATTTTTTTAACTTTTTATTCTTCTTATTCTCTATATATTTCTACTTTATATACTAGTAGTTCTATATTCTATAGTACTATCTTAAGTAGTACTATATAAAAGGTTAGGTATATCCTTATCTTATTAAGTAGCTTTAGTTTAAATATAACTAGTATAACTTTCTTCTTAATTTTATATAGTTTTATTTTAATATAGTCTAGTTTTAAACTTAGTTATTTACTCTTAATATTTTTTTATACTAACTATACCTTTTCTCTCTTTTTAAATTAAAGTCTTTTTTAGTATTTTTTATTATAGTACTTTACTATTTAATTGTATAGGAATTCTACGTCCTATCTTAATTAATTATATATCTCTTTAAGTCTATTTATAAGGTTTTATCCTCTTAGTAACTAGGATTCCTTAGGTCTTAGTATTTAATATATACTAGGGTTAAATCTATAGTTTATAAAAAAATGTAATACTCTAGTTACTATATTATTTACGCTATTGTATACTAACTATACTATAAGTAGTAGTTATACTTAGTTATTTTATATTAAGACTTTAGAACTAAGTAAAAGTAATAAGAGTAAGTAAGCTTCTATAAAATAGGTAAAGTTAATAAATAAGATAGTTACTTAACTTAATTAATAGTTAGCTTTTATTAGAGTATTATAAGGTATATAAGTATTAATAAGTAGATAAGAATCTAATTAAAGTATTAGTTATAATACGCTATTAAGATAAGAAGTAAAGAAGAGATTAAATATAATAGTTTATAAAAGTCTATTAATATTCCTATATACTTACTATAAAGCGCTTATTTCTAAGCGCTTACTCTAGAGCGTTTACTCTAGAGTACTTATTTCTAAGTACTTACTCTAGAGTATTTACTCTAGAGCGCTTATTCTAGAGTATTTACTACTAAATAGTTACGTATTCTACTACGCTATATTACTTAGCCTAATTACGTATAATATAATAGCTTACTTACTACTTAGTATTGTAATACTATCCCTCTTTCTTACGCTAGGTCTATTCTTAGGCCTAGGCCTCTATTAGCTAAGTCTAGCTTTTAAGTAGTTTACTCTACCTTTTAGTTAAAAACTATCTTACTATAATATCGCCTCTCTTATAGTCTTATAGACTTTATTTCTTATTAGAAATCTTTACTATAAACTATATTTCTAAAATACTTTATCTATATTATTTTTTTTTAGGTATTCTTTATTTAGTTATACTAGATTCTACTCTAAAGTATACTAAGTATACTTATATAAAGTATCTCTATATTAGTATAACTTAGGAGTCTCTTAATTAAACTTATAAAAAGTTTTATAAAAAGGTTAATAATAATAAAAAACTTCTTTCTATTATTATTACTTATATACTACGTAATAAGAAAATATTAAAATCTACTAAAGAGCGTACTTATTATAAGGCCTTATACCTAGCGTTAGAGTTAGAGTAAAAAGGTAATAAGGTTTTAGCGTAAGTTCTTATTATAAGAGTAACAAGAGAAATCAAGATAAAACTAATTAGTCTTAACTTAGGTACTAATAAAGTATAAGACAAGCAAGGTAATAACTTTAATTAAGAAACTACTTATAATTAGGATACGTAAGTAATCCCCTAATCTATTAAGTGTATAGATAGAAACTAATTATAGATTAATAGATTAGTAATCTATAATCTATAGTTACTAAGAATAAATACAAGTAATAGATTACAGATTAGTAAGAAGATATAAGTAGTAAGATACGTATTATTAGGATAGTATTAGTAATTTAATTATTAACTACAAGAGATAATACTAAGATAGTTATAAAACATCTTCTATTATTTATAGCCTATTATAGATTATAATATAAGCTTTTTATTATTACCTCTTAATCTACTAATAACCCTTAGGCTACTAGGAAGTTAACCCTAGTAAGCCTATTATAGTTCTTAACTATTCTACTACTACTATTAATATTACCTCTTCTCCTACTATCTAGTCTACTATTAGCTTATTAGACAAGTTTATTATAACTAAAAGTACTTTATAGACTTTATATAGTTAGGTTTATTATAGAACTTTTTTCTACTAATATATCTATTATATCCTAGCTATAGCTTTATATATACTATATATCCTAGTATATTATACTTACTTCTTACTTTCTTAAGTATCTACTAATAATTCTATAGATTAGCTTTAGGTTCTTATATATTTTTACTTACTAAGTAGCCTTTCTATTTTACTAGCTACTTTTAAAGAAACTATATACTTTAGAAAGTATTATATCCTATTTCTTAATATCTCTATAAGTCTTTAACTTTAAACTTATTATCCTCCTCTTTCTAATTTTAGAATTATTACTATACTAGTATTTTTAGATTAGCTAGTTCTAGTAGGCTTATATAGAACTTAGGGTATACCTTAGTATTTTTAGGTAGTTCTAGTGTTTTTATTACTAGCTTATTATCTTCTTTAACTAAAAATAGTCTAACTTTAATATAGTCTAGTCCTTTACTAAGTTACTTTATCTATAGATTCTTTATATAAAGATACGCTTTATCTCTTTCTTTTAGCTAAAGTACTATTTTTTATTTTTAATTAATATATAAAATACTTTATTTCTAAGCTTTTTTTAGTTTTTATCTTATTTTATTATAGAGTTCTTATATATCTTCTACTCTAACTAATACTACCTCTATCTTAGGTCCTAGTAGTATTCTCTTAAATAAATTAGGGTATATTCTATAGTTTATAAAATATAGTATTTTACTTATTACTTTTAAGTACTTGTTATTATACGCTAATTATACTATAGGTAATAGTAATACCTAATTATTTTACTTCTAATTACTATAAATCTTTACGTATGTTTTTAACGTCCTATTAGTCTATTCTATCTATCTATTTATTTATAGGTAATAGGCTATTAATAGCTTTCTTTTTGTACCTATTACTATAAGTAGCGTTATCTAGTAATTAGACGTAAAAAGCTTATCTCTATTACTAATAATACTTTTTAGTATCTTATATCTTTATATTAGTACGTCTTGTAGCACATATCTTAGCTAATCTACTATATAGTTACTTTAGAATTTCTCTATCTTAGTGTATTTCGTAAATTAGTCTATAATTACTATTACTATATTATATCCTATTCTTATTACTAGGTCTTTTAACGTTAGTAGTCCTATAATAAAGTCTATTATAACGTCTATCTATAGTTCTTTTAATATCTTAATTACTTGTATTTCTCTATAGGGTGTATATATCTTATACTTATTTATCTAGTAATCTACGTATTCCTTAATAAACTACGTTACTTTCTTCTTTATTTTACTAAATCTATAGTTCTTCTAGATTAGTTCTATTATTTATACAATCTCTAGGTACCTATATACTAGGTTATTATAGTATTATTATATAATTACTTCTTATAATTCTTCTAGAACCTTATTTATAATCTTAACTAAGTTATTAATTTTTTACTCTTTTACTAGTCGTGTATTTTATACTATATATCTTTATTTATTATCTTAGAGTATAGCTTCTTCTACTACTTGTTTTTTTCCTATAATATTATATCTTTAGCTAAGCGCGTCTACTTAGCTATTTTCCTTACTTAGTACGTACTAGATCTTAAATTTATACTATCCTAGTAGTTCTAACTATTATATCTACTTATCTTTTAACTTCTTACTTGTTATAAAGTATATTAGGTTCTTATAATCTATCTTAATAATTACTTCTACTACGCTTTTAGCGTATACTCTCTAATATTTAAGTATATTAACTATTACTAGTAGCTCTTTATTATATATATTATATCTTTCCTCTTATTCTATAAACTTCCTTAAATAGTATATAATTAGATACTATTTCCTTTTATACTCTTATAGCGCTATTACTCTATAAGCTAGATTAGATATATTATTCTTAATAATTAAGGTCTTATTACTATAAAATTACTTTAGAACTAGTAGTATAATATAGGCTTACTTAAGTTCTTTATAAGCTTATTTCTACTCTACTTTTTATTTTTATATTATATCTATTTTTATAAGCTTTATAAGTAGTAATACTTTCTTTAAAAATCTTTCTATAAAGTATTAGTTAAAGTTAATAATTCCTAGGAATAATTATATATCTTTAACTATCTTAGGTTCTTTTTATTCCTCTACTACTTTAATCTTTTTTTAGCTTATCTTAACTTTATTAATACCTATTATATATCCTAGAAACTCTACTTCTATCTTATACTATTTGTATTTCTCTAGCTTTAGTTATAAGTTGTATTAGTCTAAGTACTATAGTACTATTATTACTTACTCTACGTACTTACTTTCTTCTTTAGAATATATTAGTATATTATCTAAGTAAGCTATAATAAACTTATCTAAGTATTCTTATAATATATTATTAATTAGTCTTTAGAACGTTACTAGTATATTTATTAGTCTAAAAGGTATTACTATATACTTATAATATCTATAGCGTGTTTAGAACGCTATCTTTTACTCTTTACTTACTTTAATTCTTATTAGGTAGTATCTATCCTTTAGGTCTAGCTTTATAAAAATCTTAGCTTAGCTTAGCTTATCTTAGAGTTTATCTATATTTAGTAGTAGGTATTAGTCTTTTACTATAATATTATTTAGTTTTTAGTAGTTTACGTATATCTTTAGTAGTCTCTTCTTCTTTAGTATAAAGAGAATTAGAAATCCTACTAATAATAAGGATTCTTGTATATATCTTTTCTTTAGGTCTCTATTTAGTCTTTCCTAGAGTATTACTAATTTACTCTCTATTAATTAGTAAATAGGCCTAAAAGGTAGCTCCTTTCTTTCTTATAACTTAATTGTATAGTCTTAAAGTTAGTACTTAGGTAATACTAGTGTATCTATCTCTCCTATAAATAAGTAGCTAAACTTCTTATATTATTCTAGGATTTTAAAAGTTATACGTTACTCTTTTACTTTTACTTCTTAGCTTAGCGCCCTACTAGTACTTATAGAGTTACTTATTCTTTCTTAATAAGTTACTATTAAAGCTACTATCTTCTATAGTACCTTCTTATCTACTATTAAACACTACTAATACGTAGGCTTAGATCTATATACGTCTTTATAGTTATTAAACAAGAGGTTCTAGTTTTTTTTAATTAACTTAGAGATTTAACTTTTATAGCTATAGGAGTCTTAGTATAATATTTTTATTAGCTAAAACTAATACGTTTAGAGTAATCCTTATACTATATCTTTAAATAATAATCTCTATAGTTGCTTTATTACTAACTATTAGGTTCTCTAGTATTAGTTATCTATTCGCGATATAGATTAGATATAGTATTTTCTTTACTTATAGTTAGAGTCTTACTTATTCTACTACTTCTAGTATAATTAGGTTTATAAAGAACTCTAAATCTACTAATACTTTTATTTTTTCTCCTTTTATTCTTACTAGGAGTTTAATAAGTCTTTTAGCGTTAATAGCGTTATAGCTTCTAGATATATATCTAGTATTAGCTATTTACTTAAAAAAGACTTAATTTTATAATCTTTATTTATCTTTTACTAAAATCCTTAGAGTATCTTAATCTCTTTATTTTATTTATACTTCTCTAGTGTATAGTTTTACTAGATTATATTAATATATTAGTTATTTATAAGTATCTTACTTATATTTATATCTTCTTTAGTTATACTTAGAAAGTACTTAGCTTCCTACCTATCCTATAGGTATTATTTATATCTTATATTTATATACTCTTCTTAGTTCTATTTATATCTAGATCTCTTATAAAAGAAATATCTAGATCTTATCTTATTAGAATAGTAAGTAAAGTAGTTGTTATAGTAATATCCTATCTATAATAGTAGTAGATAGTTTAGGTTATATAAGTATAGCTAGTATTATAGTTCTTATATTAATACTAAATCTTTAATAATTAGCGCCTAAATATTATTAGTATATAATAATTTATATTACTAGGTTTACTCTACTTTACGTATCTAGTATTCTTTATCTTACTATTCTTTTACTAAGTAGTAGCTATCTACTAGTCTCTAGATTTCTTTTATAAATCTATC